>QQSS02191970.1:0-26677 GCA_003687565.2 Craspedacusta sowerbii
ATAGATAGATAGATAGATAGATAGATAGATAGATAGATAGATAGATAGATAGATAGATAGATAGATAGATAGATACGCAGGTAGTGGATACATAAATCGATAGATAGATGTCGTATTTATTGTTAGGTAGATAAATAATGTAGTACGAACTTGATGTCACATCTTTTTCCGAAGGTCCAGTTCCTGGACAGACGCCAAAAATGGAACTGGATTTGAGATTGGAGGACCTACTCGAGCTGCAGCATTTCAGTGATCCGGTTCGTACCTTCGCTATTGCGCGTGTGTTTATAAGCATGGTTTGTTTTTCTTATGATCTGGATGTCTATGTTAGCTTGCGGAAGCTTTCGCCCGTTTTCCCTATGGTCCAGATGCTTTTTGCCTTCGTTATATGGAACGTTCGATGGACATGTACCTGAAAAACTGTCGTGTGATTTATGCGTTTATTATTTCTTGGTTTTATTGTTTGATTTATTTATGTAGTTTAAGTATTTGCATTGCATACTAGGCAGTCGCCGTCGTCAAGTGTTCGTCCACTTGTACTGCTGCGTTGCTTACTACTTTGCATACTCCCTGCTGCCTATTATCTGCGTCTGGATCTCTTGTGTTAATCGTGTTTGCTATTGGCTGCAGGCAATGTCTCATCAATCTATTGTGTTTTTTTTTTCTTTGCAGATACTCAATCTGAACGAATATGTCGTTCTTGATGTGCGCAGAACTTTGTTGTTTCTTCGGAAGCACTTCGTGCCGAAAAAGTTATGACTAGCTGCCGGTACGGTTGGAAACCAATTCAAGTCTTTACGCAGGTCTTTCAGGAGATAAACATCTCTGGCATTGAGCGCGGCATCGCCGTGCTGTGTTGCCATAAATTACGACCTGCGAATAACCATCTCTTGATGACTTGTTTGTTTCAAGACCGGTGCCGGCAAAATAGAATGCGCTTCATCCGCCGCATTTCAAACGTTCCACCGCAACTGCCGAAGCGTTCGCTTGGGAGCGCGCTTAGTGCTAGCCGTTCAGTGCATCATGTGGCTCACGAGTCCACTGTGAAAATGCTTTTAGCAGAAGATTCTCTACGGGCAGCGCACGGTCGTTCGGCTCAGTGACATACCTACTTGCTCCTCGAATCACCTACTTGATCCGACAGTTATTCATGAAGCAAAGGGTTTCGATAAAGACCCGTTTTTATCGGACATGCAGCAAATCCAGCCAACGAGGTTGCCGAGTCACGAGGAGAGAAGGCTGAAAGAGTGCTTCGTATATCCCGGGGTTCTTACTTCCGCTCGTTGCTTATCGCTGAACCTTTAGCGTTCAGTTTGAGCACCAAACATGCCATTTCAACGTGCTGTATTGACACCGGGTGGTAATGAGGTTGAGGCACAGGGACTGGGTGATGGATTTAGCGATGGACATGTTTGGATGCGGAATGTATTTATTTGTCGTTGAATTGTTTATTTCTAAAGTTTTATGTTTTCATGTGTTGCGCTGGTCCTTTGTGGGAAGTAGGTATTTTTGCAATCATACTGTTATAATAATTATAGTTCTTGTTATTATAATTATAATTATTCTTATCATCATTGCGTTATTGTACGATATTAAATATCACTTATCCTGCGTGCTTTGGGTGGACGTCGTCTTGAATTTAGGGAGATGTTTTATCGCTGCTATTTATGTGGTCGTATGTGTACATACGTTTGGGTAAGGCATTCTGGAGATATGAAATATTTTGTCGCGTTATTTTAACTGTTTGTCTATTTTATCGTATACGAAAGAATGTTTTGTATTGTAGTTTTTAATACATGTCAATGGGACGTGACCCGTTTTTACCCGCAATAAGTTGAACTTTGGTCTGCCTTAACTTTTGGCCTTGCGCCGATAATTCTGTATCCCATGCCCTTACTAGTCCGGACTTGATACAATCAAAATCTTCTTTTTTACTGATACTTTAGTGTAAGGAAAACGCGGGCTGGTGTCTGGCTTCCTTTGACGTTTTTGGAGTTTTATTTTTCGTTTTTGCTTCATTTCCGTCTCTCAAAATCCGGGGTCTCCCGTTGGTGACCGCGTGTATTCGACGGCAGCCTTCGGCCCTATTGAATGTATGGAGAGCGATGTACATATTTTTGGACTCGAGTTTTTAATTTAGTTTAAAATTTCGTACAAAATTAACGTGTCAGCGATTTTCAGAAAAGTCTGATGAAAAGTATGTTGTCAAAGTCTGCTGCGGATGCTTATGTTCTCTCTCTCGCTCGCTCTCTTGCTCTCTCGCTCTCTCTCTCTCTCTCTCTCTTGTCCTCTGCCTCTTGCCATCTCTGTCTTTCTCTCGCCCTCTCTCTTTCTCTCTCTATCTCGCTCTTGTGCTCTGCCTCTTGCCGTCTCTGTCTTTCTCTCGCTCTCTCTCGAGCCCTCTCCGTCTCTCGCTCTCGCTCTCTCTTTTGTTCTCCATCTTGCTGCCCCTTTCATTTTTTCTCTTGCCCTCTTGCTCTCTCTCTTGCTCTATCTGCCTCTCTCTCTCGGTCTGTCTCTTTCTTGTTCTTCCTTTTTTTTCTCTCTTTCTCACACTCTTTCCTGTTTATGCGGCAACCCTTGTGCGCCTGCACCTGATGGAATGCTCAATCATGTAACAAGATTTCTTTGAGCCATCCGGTGGTAGCATTCCTCGCCTATAATCCTCAGATGATCTTCTAGTGAAGACTTTTTTCTGACGCTCGGCAAGGATTTCGTCCCCGATTCGGACAATTCGTTCGGGGACTATTGTGAAGTGTTAATCGTCGAACACTCAACCTTTTTCATAGAAAGCAGATGTTTCTTGTTTTTTAATTAATCCGCGACTTTCGTTGTGCGATAATCACTACTTCCATTTGTGTACGCTGCGTTGCGAAGTAAATCCAACATGAAATCGGCAGCTTTATAGAAAAATAAAAATGGTATCCGGGACTCAGAACATGCTTTTATATTTTAAAGGAGTCCTCGCATTCTTTCTATGCCTATTTGTTGGTGAGAGGAATTCCGGTAGGGGCGTTACACTTGCCCGGGGCGCTCTGTGACCCCCCCCCCCCTATTTTTGTTTCTTCAGGAAGAAAGAAATTTTTGACCCTGGTCTAACTCACACCTCGGTCGGTCTTAAGGAGCTCGATTTCAAGGCCTGATTATTTTTTTAACTAGCAATCTCCTTGTTACGACGTTTTTCAGTTGGGAGTTCTGAAAGACATGTAGTTAAGGAAATTGACGCAAGTTGAAAACAGTTTGGGTTTCAACAGGACCCTTTCGCGCCTCAAGAAGCGCTATCTCTCCCCTGCATCGTCACGATTTCCTCTATGTAAAACACGCTTATATTCCCAACTGTCTGCAGCTCAAGGGGTCGAGTAGACCAAGACAAACTTGAAGTGTTGGTTGGTGAAGAGCCAGCAGTGCTGTCAATCGATCGTTGGTGACAGCAAATGAGGCCAGTTGTCGTATGTTGGTTGGGCCTCTCAAGCTAAAGACCTCGTTACGTGCCCTCAAGGGCTCGGACGACTGGTCGATGCTCCAACGATCGTGAAGCTGACATCAAGCTGCCCCCTGTTACCAGAAGACAATCTTCTTGACGACCCTCCCAGTGGGCGACGAAGTCGTACTGTGCTGGTTAGGTCTTCTTAGGAGATTCGCTAAACGGGTAGCCACAAAAATTTGTCACGTAACCTGCTTGCCCACCGACCGCCGCGTAGGGGCTCTCCTAGTTGGTTTGCAAACTTGAAGTGCGTACGGAGTCTGTATGGAACTGTATGGAAGAAAATTTTGCCCTCTTCTGACGTTACGGCGGCTTGGACTGAGAAATCGAACGCCCTAGCGCTAACCGGTCTGAAAAACATCTAATTTTGCTGCTGTTACCCCCCTAGCAGGCGTGTCTTGCACCTGCAGGTGAGCTGGGCCTTCTTGCTGATGTTTGCATAGCAGTCGTCTTCTTTTTCGCGCAAACGATTGATGCGAACAATTGAAACAGCGTTCACAGATAGGTGCGTTTTTGGAGCAAGGCTTAACCATTCTTACAGAGAGCGACTTGAGCTCAGACCTCGTGCTTTCTGCTGTATTTGCTCACACAGAGGCCTATTCTGATTACGCTCGGTGCGAGTCGGCCAGTTGTTGTTTTTGTCGACGCCGAAGTTATCAAGCGAAACCAAGTGATGAGGCGATAATAAGCATTCTATGCTTTGACAAGAAAACAATTAGCGACCTTAGTGACGAGGATGCGTTTTATCGGATATCACAGGTTCAGTTTTCGCTAGCGTCGGTCTACAAAAAAAAAACAGTCAACAAACAGTCAAGCATTGACGTTGGCGGGTAGTAAGTCTATTCCGCTCCTGCTTGCCCATGGAGCATCGTGTAAAAAAAAACAGAGGACAGTATTGCGACCAGGTATGCGACAAGAACGACAACACAGTTGCAATTAATAAAGCTCTTTTTTTTATCCTTTTTTCTTTCAGTGTTAATTGTCCGCGTCCACGTTCCTCCAAACATTGAAGCAAACGCGCGCATAATTGTGCACCAAAACCGCCAATCACACGAGTTGTTTTCGACCAGCTGACCACGTTTATGACCACCTTTATTCGTTCTGGTTAGAGGACGGCGGTATTAAAGTAGGAGCAAGAGCATTTTAAATTCCAGGAGCCGTTACTAAAATAAAGCACAGATTCTGTTCTAATATGGGATCGTTGCCCGTGCTCAACGCAGTGACATGCTCATAGTACCTGAAACGATTTGTATCAACCTGAAAATGGTACCTAATGCATAATTGCTGGTATCAAGTTCTAACTTAGCATTCACGAAGCTATCCGCACTATTCAGCGCAAAAACGTGGGTCTTGTCTAGCAGGCCTAACTACAAATCTAGCAGCTCTGAACAGCAACATGCGGTATAATGACTTAGTAAAAAGCATTAAAAAGTAAGCAGTACTAAAATTATAGCATTATCTTTACTTCTTCCTGATCATATTCCTTGAATAATTCAAATACAGAACTAGACATCCGAAACTGCTAGCAAGTAGCAGCAATCCACAAACTAAAATTCTGACTAACAATCTGTACATATCTGTATAGAGTTGGAGGGCAAATTGAGGGAAGGCATTAACACAAGCTTGGATGCCCATATGCACAAATGTTGTAATTACAGAGCTACATAAAACATTAATCAGCCCAACACTGCTTGATTACTTGCTTAAACTTACAACTCCTAAAATGCATAGCATGTGACGGATCCTCAAAATCGAATATGGGATACATATGTAAGTCATTATCTTAGACAAGACAGTAGAGCAATCGCTTACTCAAACAACCGAAGAGTAGCTGCTTTAATTAATACTGCACCAATATAAATCTTTACAACAAAATACATGATTCTGCAACTAAATCCTGTTCATATACCAAACTTTAAAAAAAAAGACCTATTTCACCAAAAAACATGAGTCTGTTATGAAACACCGAAGTAAAATAACGTATATTCATTGAATGCACAAGGCAAAAACAATTCAAACATCACCAAATAGGGTCCATTGAGCTACAAATCAAATCATTTGCCAAGCAAGTATATACATACACAAAACCACCAACTTCAACATTAAGAACCATGTTTCAAAAAACCTTCATAATTTATACATAAACAATAGATTTGGACAACCCAGTACTGATTGTTAAGATAATTGCTTCTTCAGTGTAAAAGCATGGTAGAAAAGAATATGTTATCGTCAACAAAAGAAAAAAAACTACTCTCGTGACAAAGCTGATGCAGGAGATCCTTGGTGTCGCACAGGAGTCCCAGAACAGCGACCCGGACTAGGCACATTCTCAGATGATACTACCGGACCTGCTTGCCCAACACTACTCTGCATTTCCACCCTCTTGGCTTGCCCAATCAACGCCATTGATGCGTAATGAGCCTTGAAATCATATGCTGCCATGTTGCTATTTTGGTCAACAGCAACAGGATACATAGCCATTGGGTAGCCATGTGCAGATAACCCAGCTACAGCATGGGCAATCAACTTCTGCCCTGATGGCAATGCCTGCAACTCTGTAGACTTTTCCGTACTGACAGCTACAACAGCAGGTTCAGGCTTGACAGCAACAGCTTGAATCATGCCAGGGTAGGCTTGTGCACCGTAGGCACTCATAGCAGTACCATTAAGATATGGGAAGGCTGCAAATGGATTATACATATAAGCTCCACCAGGAAGTATACTGTACTGGGCTATACCAGCTGCGTGATTTGTGGCACCAGCGGATGTTGATGTTGTTGCAGTAGTCGCAGCAACTTGCACAGCAGACGGTGGGTGCATACCAAACAAAGCCCCAGTATACGCAGCATCTGCATTACCACTAACCAAGGTTGACATGTAGCTATTTATCGGGACAGGGTAGTTCATATTGTTTGCAATGGCATAGCCCCCAGTATATTGAGTTGGCATGAACATCTGCTTTCCATCAGCACCAATAGCAACCGTTGACATTGCAAGCTTTTGCTCAGTCTTCTTGGCAAGAGTTTTGTTCTTGCGCCTTGGCCGATACTTATAATCAGGATGGGACTTAAGGTGCTCTGCTCGCAGATGCTTGGCTTCAAGGACATACGGTGTTTTTTCTTCTTCAGTGAGGCACTTCCATTCAGCCCCTAACCTTTTGCTGATTTCACTGTTATGCATCTTTGGGTTTTCTTGAGCTAAGCGCCTACGTTTCTCTCGAGACCACACCATAAAACTATTCATAGGTCGTTTAACACGTCCAGCATCATCTTTACCTGTAGTTTCTGAGTCACTTACCCCACCATACTGTTGTCCTGAAAGGATATTGCCTGTACCTGACTTGAGTTGAGAAGAGTCGGAGCAAGAACTTACCATGGTTGGTGAAGGATATTCTGAGTCCTCTGGCTCTTCATCTTCAAGAGATTGGTGCTTTGCGTGATTACTATCAATCGTAGAAGAGCTACTGGTGTATGATAAAGGATGCACCGAGTAGGAACCTCGATCTAAGTGATGTTTTGCATTAGGGTCAGCCGAGTTACTTGTAAAGACAACATAATTCTGTTCGCGCTGAGCCCCTGGCTTCAAACTGCTAATATCAATAGAGGTTGAAGCATATAATGATGCAGGGTGAACAGCATACTGGTTTGGTCCAATGAGTTGCTTATTATGCTCTAAGTCATGTGATGACTGATATATCGCTGGCAAGTCCCGCTCGCCCTGGCGCGATTTCTTCGAATTATCGTGGTGTTCTCTGCCAACTTCACGGACTTCTCGTTCAACGCGGCCTATATTTTCGATTCGCACGGGTATTGCCGTGGTTGTTTTTGGCTTTCCTGTGGAAGCGTCAACTGAGGCCATTTTGAATTATTTGGAATCAAGGTGTCTTTTGAGGGAAAGCATGAACCAACACGAATGATTTCGTTGGCCAGTGGGAAACGCGACTTCGAATCCGCGCGGCTTTCGGGGTAGACCAATGCTTTTATAACACTTCCAAGAATACTTCGAAACGACTTTTTCTCCTCGTGAACCCTCTTGTTCCGTCGCCCGATGAGAACAAAGTAAAACAACAAACGTACTTATTCCTCAATGGAAACTCGGAATAATAGTTCGCTATTGAAGCCACATCTCAAGAGAACAACACGCACGTCGCTTGAATCAAATGCTCGTAATGAAAGATATTGTCTGTGAAGTAATTATAAATAAAGCTTTGATTGCCAGGACCGGAGCCAATCAAACGCTGGGCGATGCCAGTTCGTTCAGAGCCATTTGAAATATCCTTTTGTTAAGCGAACGATACCTGGGTACCAACTTGCCTCAGGATCTCCTTGCATTATGCAACAGGCAATTCAAGCAATTGAAACAAAGACGTAGTTCGAAACAAGCAAAAAAACTTGAACACCTCGATGCCGGGGGTAGAGGTGCCGAAGTTATTTTGTTAAAATATGAAGTGCTTGCGAGGATTTGATACTTGGCTATTCTCATTCTCAACTCAAATTCTCAACTTTACTTTTGAGGCATCCTGTAAGCAAAATTATACCTTAGCATACGTGCTCCTGTGCTTATGTCGTTTAGAGTTTATCCTTGCATCCAACGGTACGAAGAAATAGTCGGCTAAAGTCACTGCGAAATTGGAAATGAAAGACGATTGTAATGTGTATTATTATCCCTCTCAGGCCCGGCTCATTAATTGAATTAAAGGTTGCTTGAAACTTAATACGTACGGTAATTGTACGTTTTCCAACGGGGGAGGTGGGGACGCACCTTTTGATTCACGGATTGGTGTACTGCGTTTGTTCCACATGATTTTATTTTGCATCCAGAATGTTTTTCTTGAGCTCGTAAGTCATAGTCGAGTGTGTATCTACTAAGCGAACTTGTTTTCATCGTTAGCTACCATCACAATGATGAATTATGCTTTGGTACAGGCCCTATTAAGCATTCCAATTTATCCTGGATCTGCTGCACCTGCAGTAGCACTGTAAGTTGGGCTTCGTAGGCACTTACACAGAAGTAGCTGTGTCAGGCATTTCTTTTCATTGCAATACGTCAAATAAGAAATTGGAGACTGACAAGGTGATTGCTGGCTATGAACATGCTCTTCTTGTGACTTCTTTACCTTGCTTCTGCTATCATCGTATCAAAGACTGGTAAAAGTTTTCTAAACTTAAGTTTTGAAAATGTGTAGTCTATTGCATGATTTAAACTGTTTAGTCTTCTACATGTGTAGTCTATTACATACTACTGGTACTTATTTGTCTTGTAAGCTAAAGGAAAAGTTAGATTTTAATGCCAATTTTTATTTTATTTTGGTGTAATGGCTAGATCTTCCCAGTTTACTGATGACTGGCTTTCTATATGTACTGTGTGATACAAGATATGCCTGTGATTGTCATTTTGTTTTCTCTTTTTGGCAGAAAGTATTTGAATTATTTTTTGCTATCTATTTCGCATCATGTGTGTTTGATTAGGGTTGTCTCATAGGCCAATATAAAGCTCTTGCAAAGTAAGTTTGCTTTTGCTAGCTTTCCAAGATTATTTAAAATATTCATTTTCGTAGGCAGCTTGCTCAAGGCTTAATCGTAGAATAGCCATTTTAACTCCTTTCCTGTATTCATGACTTAATTATGATATATTGTATACTTTTTATGGATACATGCTGCCCCTTTTTGTCTTATCAAAGTTGTGTGCTGAAAATTTTTTTAGCTGGACTTGCTCCTGTTTGATAGAACTGGAGCCTTAAGCAAGTCTGCTGGTGAAAATAAGCTTTCCATGTTTTTTTTTTTTTTAGCTGAAGAAGACCTGCTCATTAGGTCAATTTGTGAAAGTTAAGATTCACTGACTGTTTAATCTCCCAGCATTGTAAATTCTAGTCATGCCTGTATGCTTGCTCATGTTCACCAACCCTCTTCTCTGTTGTTTACTGAGCATTGTGCTGTTTTATGGGTTGTGAAAAGCTGTTTTGAGAACAAATGTATTGAGACCTTCGCACTTACCCAAGCTGAATTTTATGGGGACTTCTTGTGTTTGCTTCTGCAATGTGAACTAGCCTTTACTGAGCATTGTGCTGTTTTATGGGTTGTGAAAAGCTGTTTTGAGAACAAATGTATTGAGACCTTCGCACTTACCCAAGCTGAATTTTATGGGGACTTCTTGTGTTTGCTTCTGCAATGTGAACTAGCCTTTCCCTTAGCTCAGTTCCAATTAATTCTAAAGCTGCAACTTTTTATGTCCTTGTTAGGTTGGCAGGTGCAATTGTCCATGGCTGATTTCATCACTACAAACTTGTGTTTAAGGCTGCAGTAGAATGATTGGTCTATAGCACTGTGCTTCCCTCTGATATTTGCATATTCAACTATTCTAGACTTCATGAAATGTTTTTTAATACTGAAAATAATATTGCGATGGCAGACTTAGAATTTCTATGCTCACAAAACAACAACACTAGGATTGAGCACGCAACATGTGTTTCCCTTTCTGTGATTCATTTTCACAGCAGATTCTAGCTTACATTGTCGATCTGACGAGTAAAAAATCCATGTAAATAAGTAGTTCAGTTTCAATAATAAGCAACTTTACTGCTGGAAATCTATTATTCGATTGTGTTGTTTTAAGCGTTGCACTTAGTCGAACTTTCGACGTTTGGATCGCTTCTGTGCCGGTAATAGGTATGGGCAAGAATAGGTGTTACGTTACTATGAACGTTTCCCAACATGCTTTGCACGTTTTAGCGATTACGGTTGACGGTGGAATCGGTTGACGCCAATATGGCCCTTTCTTGCAGTTTAGCTGCAAGTTCAGATTTTCTTCAGCTAAAAAAATCAATTTAAAAAAAAAGATTGCAGACTGCTAAAATTTGCTCGCGAGTACCGTGCAAAGCTGTACTGTGTAGTCTATAGTTTTTCTATGTCTACGATTTTTTTCTTCAAGTAAGGAAAGCCGGTAGGCAAAAAAATTTTTCCGGAACTATACAAAACTGTCCTGCGTGCCCTATACCTTAACTTTGTGTGCACGTATAACAAGGAAAGCATAATTTGCAGCTATTATCTTAGTTCTTGTTTTGCTGATGCCGTGACATTTTGTTAGACAGACTCGAAATTTCAGAAGTTCTAAGGATGTGACAATTATCTGGTTTATTCGCATTGTTACTTAATCATTTGCCATTCTTAGATCAAGAAGTCCTATTAAGTAGTTACAAGGCAGCCTTTCCAGGCAGATAGATTAACGTTCTTGGAAGCTTTTGTTGTATTTACTCGACAATCGTACCTTCCATGTTTTTTTTTTTTTAATGAAACGCTATCGCAGGCCGTCTGCGATGATTCTGATGACGGAAGAGACGTACTTTGATCCGTCATGCGACCGAAAGAAGTTAAGGAAAAATCCCGCGTAGAGCAAGTGCGTCTTGGTTGATATAGCGCGCGTTAAAACTTCTAACAAATATTGTAACGCAAAGTAAAATTTTGCAAATACAAAAACGCAGCTAAACAAAAAAAAGCTATAAACAATCACGAAGCGAGATCATAGTACAGGGCGGGTGCTAGAGATGTAGCCGTACCGTGCCTTACTTGGCGGGTGCATGGAAGTTTGGGAGAGTTGTAGAATGAAGGAAAGCCACACTAACAATGCGAAGTGCATCGACCATCCGGCTCTAGGAGGAATGACGTTACGGTCGTTTGTTCGGTGGCCTTTTCGCGTATTCGCTGATGCCTCGTCCCATGCCGATAGGTTCGTCCGCATGCTTTGCGCCCAATCGGAATATGGAGGTCATGTTGGTATGACAACGCAGCACCTACATCAATGCATTGAAGGCCTCAAGTCAGGCGACATTTCAAGCGCTCGTCACCTCCAGCAGGCTCATAATTTGTCAGCAAAGACTCTGGATATTGGTCGATGCTGCCGGATTTTAAGAAAGTGTTGTTTTTGTAAACCCTTTTTTATTACTATTATTTTTCTTCTAGATATGTAGATTTAGCTATGATGACGGCTACAGAAGTGGTCGAAACGTTTGTTGTTAAAAATGTTTCGCTTTAGGCACTAACTTACGCAATCGATGTCCTTCTGACAAGGATCCTGCCCGGCAATTCAAATACTTTTAAACTCTTTTTCAAACGAACATACGAGTGGCGTTTCGGATGTCGTGTCCAATGTGCGACCACTGCTGTCTAGGTCATCGGCTGGACTTCCTAACAGTTTGTGGTCCTAACATTTTGTGGTCGCTTTTTGTAAGCAGCAGGCTGTTCCTGGAGTCTGCAAAGGCGATGGTTAGTCCTTCCCAAGCGCCAACCACCTAGGAGAGCCTCCACACGGTGATTGGTGGGGAGGGGAAGCAGGGTATGCGACAAATTTTTGTGACTACCCTGTTTGGCGAATCTCCTAAGAAGACCTAACCAGCACAGTGCGAGTTTGTCGTCCGCTGGGAGGGTTCTTAGGCAGAGTGTGTCCTGGTAACAAGGGGCAGTGCGATGTCAGTTTCGCGATCGTCGGAGCATCGACCAGTCGTCCGAGCCTCCCTTTGAGGGCACGTATCGAGCTCTTTAGCTCCTTGAGAGGCTCAAACAACAGCAGACGACTGGCCTCATTTGGTGTCACCGACTATCGATGGACAGCTCATCCGGGGAAATTCCTGGCGCTTCAACAACCCACCAACCAACCTCCCCAAGCAAATAACATCCTGGTTTAGCTTAGACGGCTACGCAAAATCAGACAGCTTCCTGTCCTGCTAAGATTACTTCTGCTCTCGAGGCAACCATAACTTGTTTTTGTTACGAATGTAGCTTCGGACTACAGGCTGGAGTTCTTCAGGTTTGGTAGTAGAACTTATAATTACTGTTTCTAATCCAGATTCAAAGAAGCATTTTGTTATGAGAATGATGAACATGATGTGAGCTATAGTTTTTAATGTTACATGTTTTAGTCAGGTTTCTACTCATTCTATAATTGGTAGTTGTGCGGTAGATACAGTAAGCTGAACTTTCACATCCGCAGAGTGCTCTAATAAAGAATATATATATATATATATATATATATATATATATATATATGCATTATTGTGATTGTTTATTGCTTTCCGGTGTTACATGTAAGTAGTTTGATATTCTCGGTTCTAGTGTGAGGTCTTATAAAACCTCGAACCTACAGAAGGTAATAAGCAATTTTTACTAACAAGCAGTAACGATTTTTCCTGACGGGTATTAGTGTCTTATTTACAAGGTTCGTTGGACGGCTACATCTGCCCTCTGATTGCCACATGCCGCCTTATGATTTGATTTGTTGTGATTACATTAATCACCTCCTTTCTTCCCAAACGCCGAGAAAGCTAGCTGGTTGATTGCAATTAAGTATTTTTAAAAGAACTATATCTCTAGGTTATATGAATACCAAGAAACGGAGCAAAGTCGGAAATTCATTTACTGTCATTCTCTCGCATTCACTTGTTGCTGTTATGCAGTTACTGTTACTGTGTGTAGTTTCTTATTTTCTTTGCAAGCAGTGCGTAAACAAGTGCTCTTTTTTTTCACAATTTAACAGACTGGGTGGGCTTTTCTATTCCTTTGCTTGGCTTTGCTATGAAGAGTCCCCCTCCCATTCAGCATGTGATTGTATTTAGATGCGTTTATGCGTTCATGATTAACGGGGGAAATATATCTTGAATATCATGAGTAAGGTAAAGAATCGTAACCGACACCTTTTCAACTGCCCCTTCCCGTAACTCCGATAGCTTTCCGTGGCAGCGAGGTCCCTTTGCTTCCCTCTGTGTGTGCGTGTGTATGTGTGTGGGTCTGTGTCTGTGTCTGTGTGTCTCTGTGTCTGTGTGTTTGTGTGTGTGTGTGTGTTTCTGCGTGGGGTGTGTTTGTATGTTTGTGTGTGTAAGTGTGTGTGTGTGGCTGTGTGTGTTTCTGCGTATGTGTGTGTATGTTTGTGTGTGTGTGTTTGTGTATGTGTTTGTGCGTGGCGTGTGTTTGTATGTTCGTGTGTGTGTGCTTGTGCGTGGCGTGTGTGTGTGTGTTTGTGTGTGTGTGTGTGTGTGTGTGTGTGTGTGTGCGCTTCGTCTGGTTCTCGGCACGGATGTGACGTCCGGATCACGTTTTGACGGACCAATTGCAGATGTGTAGCGACGCGTTGCTCGAGTTCCAATAATGTTTGCGACCAATGGTTTCGATTATGTTGCACTTTTTCCAATAATTGAATCTTGTGGTTTGCAGAGCAGTTCGCTCTCGCTCACTACGTCCGGATGATAATTACATACTCATATGCTGCAGGTCACATCGGAAACCTATGTCGACTATTCGAAA
Source organism: Craspedacusta sowerbii (assembly GCA_003687565.2). Taxonomy (NCBI): domain Eukaryota; kingdom Metazoa; phylum Cnidaria; class Hydrozoa; order Limnomedusae; family Olindiidae; genus Craspedacusta; species Craspedacusta sowerbii. Next base: position 13,774 of record QQSS02191970.1, read on the forward strand.
ATCGAATCAGCGTTTTAATGCTGCAAGCATATGTTTTCAGGTGGGTAGTGTTCTTAAGAACTTCCCTTTTTTACAAAGGATTTATGCTTCTGTTTCTGTGTTACAGTTTTTATCCCCTGAACAAGATAGGGGAATGCAACGTGTAAGTGCCCTAACAGTTCTAACAGGCATCATCCCTAATCTCCTTGCTTTAATCAGCTTCTTGTTTCAAGGTTTGCGCTGATTGATTTAATAAATATTTTTATTCCACGGTTTATATTATTGCAAAGCATGGCTATCTTCTATCAATAGACATTTCACCTCGACGTTCCAAAGCAGGAACTGTCACGAAAGCGACGTGCGGATCCAATCGAGGGATCGTCGAATAATAAAGCCTTGAAGCAGTGACACTATGCATTGCAAAGTTACTATGACACGTGTACGAATTTGGATCATCAGCATATTTTAGATAAGCTATTCCCTTATAAAATTCATAACTATACAGGTCATGTTGCAAGGAAGCCTGAAAACTGTCGTGATCATTTACAACTATGGTTGGATTTGTTGATCGTCTAACATGAAGGTCCTTTCAGAAACGACAGCGGTAGTCTTACGAACCTATGGTCCAGTGCCCTAACCAATTCAAGGTTTATTGTAGTATATAACGTCTATATTCAAACGTGCTATATTCAATTTAAAAGTTTTATATATATATATATATATATATATATATATATATATATATATATATATATATATATATATTATCTTTGAGTAATGTCATATTTAAATTCTTTAATGACATAAAATATGTTTCCTTGTTGAGAGTTGCTTTCTGTTTTATATTAAAAAGAAAAATACTGGAATATTTGAGATAACACAGCAGTATTTCTTAATCAAATTGGAAAAGACAAAAAGTTTCAAGAATTACCTTGATCTTATCGTTAAATCAGCACGCAAACATAATGACACTTATGAACGACGATGATTGTTCTTGACGTGTCATGCATGTCACCCATATTCTGCCTCGCGCACAGCTGTCCGCTCTAATTCATGGACGAACTCAGTTGTTAGCTGGATCCAAACTTTTTCTTTTCGTCTTCGACTCACTTGATAAGAGGGGTAATGCATCGTTCATTTTGTTTGTATCTGTACAAACTACATAGCGTGTGGCTATTGACGTACAGTATGCATGCATACATTCATTCCAAGCAAACATCCAAAGTCTATTAAATCTTTTTGGTTGGTATACATGGAGTGGGCATGATAAACCGATCATCTATGCTGGACGTGATGCGATTGATTCAGATACAGATCTAGAATGAAAAGCAGCAGAAATGCTTGTTTCCGCGAACACGTCCGCAACTCTTTAAAGTTCAATGACTTGCAAAAGTATTGTAAATGTATTGTATACGTCTTGTGGTGAGTCTCCGCGAGAGTGTTGTTGCAGTCTTTTAAAAGTCCCCTTAGGTTTCCTTGAAATGTCTTGTAAAAGTCCTGCAAGGATAAAAATTGGATTACCAGCCATCCTCTTTGCCTTGGTGGTGGTTTATCACCACTGGAGGTCGACTCCACGGCCGGAGTCAAGGCTGAAGACTAGTGCCTGGACGCTTACTTCCATGACCATATTGACCGTTGTAAACATTGAAGATATAGCTGATCTCTAATCAGTGTCTGAATATTCTAGCTTAGAGTTGTATCCTTATCAAGTGCTCCAACTCTTGTACCTTTAAAACTGATTATCTGATTGCTTAAATTGCCTTGGAGGAGATTGATACTTCTCTGCTGAGCTGCTAGCGTATCGGATAGTCACTTCATTCAATCTCTTACTTCCTTCCATTTTTCATCGACGTACACTAATGATTTCTTTACTAATGATTAATTTGCGTTCTTGTCATCTTTCCTTGAGTTCTAGATGCTTTTGTAATTAATTTTTTTCGTAACTTCGACATGTAAACTCTCTCGTACAAATGAATCATCGCCTCTCGGCTCATTGGATACGGTCAATAGTCCTCAACTACCCTTTCCAACTCAATGTTGGATTTATCAATTTGGGCAATGCGGGTAACTGCTCATCTAGTCTTTTCAGTCTTTCAATTTCATGAGCAACTCTGACTTTGGCAAGACGACGAAAAAATGCTAGAAACAATCATGATGTTAAACAAGTCACTAGGGAAAGGACGTACCTTAAACAAGCAATGCAGCCATTAAGTCTGGCTTAAAGTTCAGTGAAAACGTAATATCTTGCGGGATGGCTAGGGGGGGGAGACCACCATGAATGAATCGATCGACGTCGAAATGCGATTCTGTCGGCGAGATAATCGAAAATCTACGAGTTGCATTTTGAGGACATCTTACATCTATTTAGAGATACAGTTGAATTCTGTTGCATAGCTAAAGAAAGTCCAAACTTAGAAAAGTTCAAGTCCAAAGCTAAATAGGTTTTTCCTCCTACCCCATCTTAGCAATACCATTTGGTAGATCAATCGCATTTTGCATAAACATGAGTTGTCACAGAGGTACAGGCTCTTGTCACGACTCTCTTCCACTTCTAGCGATCGGTGGTTGTTGTCCTCGTCTCATTAACGGTCAGCCATTGGTTCTTCGGCTTCTTTTTGATGTGCTTGATCCACGTTTTCCTCTGTGCGCTGCAATCGCCACCGGTCTCCATTGCCAGAGCAGCGAAGCGCTCAGAGAAAAACGACGAAATTCGGCAATCACTCTCTGCGATAGGTTGGCCTTAAATTGCTTAACCAAGTCCTTTTTTTGTTAACTTAGTATTAATCTAAGTAGGTCACTATTTAAAAGACATACGTGTGCTCTTCTCTTAGCCAAATACTAAATTTTTTTTTGCGCTTCTGGTAATGGTCTCCAAATATAATTGCATTTTAAAATCGCCAAGGGATCTTGCACCTTCTGGACCCACATCACATTACATTAAATTGCATTACATTATATGACATCCACATTTGTCCAACTGTGGATTACATGGCACGTACTTATTTACTTGCTATTGTTGATATTGTACGTGGTACTTATTTCTTCAAGGCAAAGAATAAAGCTAGTATTTTTTGTGACGTTTCGGTCCTTTCTTGGACCATCTTCAGACTAAACGAAGAAGACTACGAAAAAAAATCGAAAAACAAATACAAGCAGAGCACAAATCGCCAGAGTCACATCTTTGAAGTCGAGCTAAAGCATCTTCAACTTGATCAGTGCGACGCTAGCTATATCGGCAAGACAACCCGCCACATGCATCAACGCATCGAGGAACGCAAGCAACGGTCGAGCTCAATTGGTCAACACCTGGCTACTCATCAATTACCGATCGATTTCAATCTTCACGCCTGCTTCACAACTCTGCGCAGGTGTCGCTCCAAATGGGAGTACCTGTTAATTGAGAGCTGGATCATCGAGCACCATAAATTCGCCAACTCACGTAGCGTACAGTCAGTCTCGATCAACCGGAAGCTGTTTTAGCTCGACTTCGAAATTGCGACTCCTTCGATGTGTGCTCCGCTTGTTTTTGTTTTTCGTTTTTTTTTTTCGTATTCTTGTTCGTTTAGTCTGAAGATGGTCCAAGAAAGGACCGAAGCGTCACAAAAATTATTAGCTTTATTCTTTGCCTTGAAGATTTACCCATGGAGGTCCTTATTTCTACTTGTTTCTTGCTTCTTTCTTATTTTATTTGTTGTCAAAATAATTCGTACCAATACAGATGGGGGCTCTTTAATTCTTATTAGCATCGCTATGAAGAACCCTTCTTCCCATCTATATTGCATTTATGTATGATAACGCATTTTTCTTGTTGATGAAATAAATTCTTTAAGCTTTAATCTTGAATCTTGAATCTTGCAGCGGCGATGGTAGCCTACTTATGCCCATCCTGCGCACATGACCGAACCACTGAAGTCGTCGTTGGCAGATAAGTTCTTCAATTGTTAGCTGGTGGTCACATATTTCGTGGATCGTTACGCTTTGGATGCAATCTCCCAATGAAGCGTCCAGAATCTGTCGGAGACATTGCATTAGAAATGCCTTTATCTTCTTCGATTCTGGAGTTAGAAGCAACCACGCTTCAGACCCATACAAAAGGACTGGCAGGACTGGCGTTCAAAAGATTCATATCTTAGTCATAGTAGAGATGCTGGCCATCTTACAGACGCTCAACTTCAGCATGGCGAATACAGTCGCAGCCTGGCCAATTCTGGTGAGAATTTCAGAAACTGCGACGACTTTCTCCTCCTGGACCAAATAACCAAGATGCTTAAATTCTTGTGCTTGCTTCTATTAAAGGGCCTTTTAAGTAAACATGCGCCAGCGATCCATCGGTTGTCAATGCCTTGGTTTCATCGAAGTTATATTGCCGATGAGGTCAGTAGCCTGTGCATCTGTCGGGAAATATTGCACAGTCGTTGGCGAACGTCAAGTCCGTCAGGTAGTGCTTAGCCTCATATTGAACCCTGCGTCTGTTTTATAACGTTTTTCTCATCACAGCATCCATGGCAACATTGAATAGCAGTGGAGAGGCGACATCTCCTTGGCGAACTTCATTTAAGATGGAAATTTCTTGAGAAGCTTGTTTCGTATCTTCACACAGTGGGTCGAATCGCTGTATGATGCTTTCAATATTCGGATGGACTTAGGAGGAACATACTCCTTCCAATGCTTTCCAGTAAGCCGTCCAATAAATAAGGTCGAATGCTGATTGGAAGTCGATGAATAAGATTACTGTTCCTTTTTTCAGATCTTATTCTCTTCTCTAACAATCATCGAATGGTAAATATTTGGTCAACGCAGCCCCGATCGGACCGAAAGCTTGCTTGCTTATATCTACTGGTTTGTTCTCTGAACTGTTGAAGACGCGTCGGTATGACCTTTCCGGCAATTGATAACATGCTGATGTCATGATGATTCATCCACAATCGGCTATCGCCCTTCTTAAAGATCGGTGCGATGACCGCCTTCCTCCATGCCGACGCCAGACGACCAACCAGGGGATCCTCCAAGCGGCGGTCGGTGGGCAAGCAGGGTACGTGACAAATTTTTGTGGCTACCCTGTTTGGCGAATCTCCTTAGAAGACCTAACCAGCACAGTACGACTTCGTCGTTTGCTGGGAAGGTCTTCACGATTAGGTATCTGGTAACAGGGGCTAGTGCGATGACATTTTCACGATTGTTGGAGCATCGACCGGTCATTCAAACATCTCTCTATGGGCACATATAGAGCTCTTCATTCACGACTGGTTTCATTTCGCTGGCAACGACGATCGATGGAGTACGCAACCGGGAAAACTCCTAGCTCTCTACCAACCAAGCCGACAGCACCTGCTCCGCGCGCCATTTGAGTCCTAATCCTTAAAGTTTCGCCACCAGCCTTCACCATCTCAGCAGTAATTTCATTCAAACCGGTTGATTCTCCATCCTGTATTAACTTGAAGGCTTAGGGTTGGGCAAAAAAATCATCATTGTCTCAGGAGTGTGCCAAAACCTCATTTAAATATCTAACCTTCATTGGGTACGTTGGCATGACACAGCGGTGATAATAAGAACCATCTGGGTCGCTCTGCTTGGCGTTATATTTCTAACTACATTGCGTTTGAGTTCCTCGCATATGGACTGGTTTGACCCCTTGCACATTCATGAATAATTCTTCTCAGGTCTATTATTATTATTATTATTATTATTATTATTATTATTATTATTATTATTATTATTATTATTATTATTATTATTATTATTTTGACTATGGAACTTGATTTCTAAGTTTTGTGCTACCATCGTTATAACACAGTTGAACGTCCTGATCTGAACTTTCCCTCGGAAAACTCATCGTTCACAGCAATTAATGCTTTTATTCCTGAATGTTCACATTATTAAGCAATGTTACTAGCAATATTATTTCCCGCCATTCCCCCCAAACCAATGTAACTTGGGAATTTTAACATATTTATGCTCGTGTCATAAGAGACTGAGTGCGTAGTATTGAATGCTCTTGGCCTCACGAAAATTTGCAATTTCGGAGAAATTTCCGAGAAATAAAAGTACTTTATATTATAAGTCTATCAATGTTATCTTCCTGCACATACAATTAAGTAAAGTAAACCAACTAGGAGTTTTTATTGGCTATCCTAGCCCTCTATAAATGGTTACCTCACTTGTCAGAGGTCGTGATGGTGACCAGTCCCGGTGCAGAACTTCGATAAAAGGTCCAGCAATCAAGGCGCGTACCATCTCGTAACGCTCTGCCAAAATGGCGGCCGGTAACGCAAAGAAAGGAAGCAAAGCGAGCATGTCGCAACAGCAGCAAGAGCAAATAATCATGAAATTTAATCAGATTCGCCAAGAGCAAAGAATACTTGTTAACAAGATTGCTGAGCTTGAGGGCGAAATAAGCGAACACAGGTAAGATTTGGCTTCATGCACGCTGGCCTGGTGAGGTGGCTCTCGTGGTCAATTGCAGAGGATTTTCATCTGTACGAAGCCCTCATTGTATGTATATGGTAATTTAGGAGAATTTAGTTGCTGCTTACAAAGGAATCAAACGTGTATATTATGATGGTTGGTGTGACGATTCGACGCTTTGGAAGTATGATACCACCAAGCTATTCAGCTATGCTGTATACATGGAATTTTATCTGCAAGTAATTTTGTTGCATTACATTTTAACCCCAGGAACGTTTGCAAAGCGCCGTTTTGTTATTGTTTATTTCATTTCTTGTATTTTTGTATCACGAAAAGTTTGAACATGGACGACCAGTGGCTAATATAAATTTATGAGATCTGCTGCTTGCGGATAGTGACACTGGTTAACTCTTCTTTTCTGGTTAATGTAGTCTTTTGGTTTTTATCCCGTTAGTTGTAAAATCTGTCTCAGAAGAGTGTCTCCATAGTACTAATTTGATTTGTCTCTCCTTTTGTAATTCCAAGCAATAAAACAATTAATGGAAGTGTGACATGGCAGCTTCTGTTCCTCTGTTTTTTTTTTATCCATGCAGGTCTGCGATCTTAAGATGTTGATTTGCGTACAAGAAGATATAGTGCTTTGATTTTCATTTTGTCTGGTATGTGAATATATATCACACCTTATCATCCCAAGTTTTGAAGTTATCTTTTAAATTCTGGTCCAAAATTGATTTCTTTACTTTTTGCGTGTTTCTTATCAGTACTGCGCAATATGCTTTCACAATCTCTTAATTATGAAGTTTGTATTGTTCCTCAATGGCTCATAGTTAATTTTCTCTTTACTTACCCAGCACTGGATAGATTTTTTTTGCCATGCCTTTGCAGTTACATTTTACATGTGCCTTTTGCATGTGTCATCTTCCGCCGCTGAAGAATATCACTGTCACACCTAGGCAATCTGCATGTGCATTCTGTACGCAGAATACTTCCCTGCCGAATAGGATTTTAGAGGCAGGATTTCTGTCATTAAAAATTAGAGCTAAGCATTTGGTGAATTAGATCTTTGGTTTCTGATTCTGGTTTCCAGAATTATGCCCACTTTAGGCTGTCTTAGCATAAGGTATATTTTAGTAATAGATGAATAGCTGTCTGCATAGCTTTCGCTTATAATGTAGGGTTATGACTGGTCCCTGTGGCCCCATTTGGATGCTTAAGTTTGTTGCCCTACTGGATATTATTATGACTGTATGGATGTGGTAGTAGTTTGTCACTGAGATATCAACGTAGAGAAAATGACCTTGTTTTTTACTGTTTAAGTTGCTGACTTTTTATAAGTCACAACCTCGAAGCTATAATTATGAACACACCATAAACCTAATTATTAACACAGTTCAGTTATTTTCTGAATACTGAGTCCTAATTAACTATGAAACTTTTTTTATTGAAATAACTTAATTACATCATATTAATACAAGAGTATATTTCATCAGCTATGGATGCTATTGTCTTTCAGCTGTTAATGAACTGCCATTGAGTTAGAATTTTAATTTTGAATTGTTCGTATTCCATTGATCGAACCAAATTCTATAGTTTTTGAATGACGTCTGTTGATAGTGACGTTGGTTGGCTTGCGCTCTCTTGCAAAAATGGGCTCCCAGAATGTGGTAGGCTTTGGTGAGTCCAACATGCTTTAATCCAGTTTCTCTGAGTTGTATTTCTGGGGCGTCAGTTATCTTGCATTTGAACTTGTGATTTTCATGTGGCAATGGTTTAACATTGGTCCAATCTATTTGGTAATTGCATGAGTATCCATGTTCAAGCAATGATTACTAATTAATAATGCATGGAATCCTAGAAGAAATATGTGATACTAGGCATTTGCGCTACAATCTATGCAGTATGTTTCATGGCTAGCTACCAATTGCCTGGTACATGTCTGTCAGCATTCGACTCTCTCAGTGTATTGCTACCTGATATTTTATTATGGTGTCATTATAAAGAGACCTGGGCATTGAGGTGGTACGAATGAATCACTTGGATCACATAATCGTTAACAAAGCACTTGTATGTGTGTAAGCAACAGGACACAGTTGATACATAGTGATGAACTGCCAGTGATAAGTATGTAACGACGTGAAAAAAATTTATATTATTTATGAACGATCTTCGTGTTGACTAAGGCTATTTGGTTTGCTGATATGCTGTTTGTTATGTGCTCCCTACCACAATTGTGATACGAGGCTCTGTTTGGCCTATCTTTTTATTTTTGTGGTCAGCCGGAAGTTGGGCTAGCAGCTTTTAATCATGTACTAGATTAGATGGACAGCGAGTGAAACATTAATTCGATTTGATTGATATCAAAATTTGTAAGAATGGAATGCGTTGTACTGTCCAGTCTCATTCTTCATGTTTTGAAATCATAAAGGTGGCATTTTTTTGTATAGCAACGTTTTTGTTTTATGAATGCAGCATTGTGATTGACACGCTGAAGGATATCGAACCCGAGCGAAAGTGTTTCCGTATGGTTGGCGGCATTCTCTCTGAAAGAACCGTCAAAGAAGTCCTGCCCTCGTTGCAACATAATAGAGAACAAGTAGGTCGATCCCTCCTGCATGCTTATGAGCAAATTCGCCGCTGGTCTTGGCTCTCGTTGCAGAGAACGTAAATTATTCCGTTGTGATGTGTTTGTTTCCTATGTTTTTTGAATGTGCGTTTTGCCTTGCAAAAGTTTATTTCCAGAATGTTTGCAAGGCCATGGATAAAATTAACGTCGCGCATCAAGATGATGTTTTTCAACAAGATGATGGCTGGCTTTAGTAGGTTGAGCCGTAAAATATACGTCTCCAGGTATGACGAGAGAGCTTGTTGATTTAGATTTTGCAAGTTATCGAGAAGTTGAAGGGGCAGCTTCAAGAGAAAGGCGAGGAGTTGAACAAGTTCCGCGAAGAGCACAATATTCGTATACGCGGAGAGAAGGACTCTGAAACTAGCAAGACAGCTGAGACATCGAGCACAGGTGTGCTAGTTCCTAGTTCAAGTACGTCGCTGAGCATGGAGAACACCGACTGACCAAGGAACCGTTCGCCGCCCTGAATTTTAGCTATGTCCACTTTGCTTTTAGTTCGATTGTGAAAAGTGACTCGTGCCCAGGGACTTGGACATTAAACGTGTGTTGTTCAAGATGTCATCTTCGCGTTGGTTTTTGTCGTATCGGACATGACTTTCTCAGCGTTGCGTATATAATAGCTGCGTTTACGCGTCGTAAAAAAAAAAAAGCAGAAATCAATATTTATGTGAGTAGTTTACGAGAATCAGCGTAAGGAAAATCAGTATTGATTTCCGCGTTCAATTTCTTCAACTAAAAACAGGTAATAAGTAAAGCGTTTGCATCCTCTTCTTACAGTTGGATCGCTGATAATGTAGTTCTTCGATTGTTCCGAGTGTGCCCGTAATCCCGCGGGTACGCGTGCGAATGTTTGGTATTGTTTGTTTTGTGACTTGCGTCCTGGGTGAAATAAAGGAATGGGTATGATGAAGGAAGAGAGCAATAACCCGTTTCATTGATTAGTTTTTGTCAACTTTAAAGCGAACTCAGCCGCTATAGCCTATCAGCCGCAGCTGGGCCCAATCACTTCTAGCCTGATGAGCGTCTCTAGCGACTTCAGTCCTGGCTCGATTGGGGCAGCGGCGTTCGAATATGTGGTCATTCTTTGCCCAGGCTTGTTCCGTTTTATATAAGATGGAGCGAAATGCTTGCAGCATAGATGATGATACCGAACGCGCTATCGACCAATCCGCTTGCGATTTTCTGCTTTGCTTCCGCACACAAGAGTCTTGGCTAGAGGTGTATAACACAAGTGTGCAATTTCTTTATTTTCAAAAAATTGTGCATGCAAAATCTCTCGAAACTGTCTTGAGCTATTGGTCGCCAGGGCCGTACATATTCCTAAACGATCGTAACACAACCGAAATATCAGACTTCAGCAACATAGAACGTTGGGATTTGTAAACTTGCTTCCTTGATTCGTCGTTGGCATCGGAGATCCATGGTCTGCCGCGCATAGGTTCTCACTTGCGTCGTGGCCTCACCTTCTGGAACTCCTTCACCATTTCGGCTAACCTTTGAATGCCTTCGTACATCCCATCACCTGTGACGGCACACATTTCTTGCACGTGCCACGGGTTCTCACGCAACTCTCGTAGTCCCATTTTCTCGACGATTTCGCGAGATCTCAATGCGTGTGGAAGATCCTGCTTGTTGGCCATCACCTAGAGGATCGAGCAAAAGCGTAAACATGGCGTTATTGCACGCGGCGACATTGCGAACATCTACTGCATGAACAAAATTAAGACTGATTGCATTTTCTTTACTTGTTCTCTAGCTATGCATAAGGAATTTGAACCCACTGGAACACAAATAAATTACTAATCTCACGCAAGCAGGTCAAGGCCTTAGGCCAACGCTAAGCATAATAAAGAACAGGCTTGCGGGGAACGAAATCGAGTGCTCAAAATAAAGTTCGAAGGGTTGAATGTTCTTTCTGCAGGGATGTCAAGGACGTCTAACAGGAAGCTACTTCAAGGCGACACATACCAGTACTGGAACTCCTCGTTCCATAGCTTCATCTTTTAAAATCCCAAGCATTTCCTCTCTAGCTTCCGGAATCCTTGAAACATCCGACGAGTCAACTACAAACATCAGTCCCTCAGTTCCCTAGAAATGAATAAGCATATTATAGTATAACAGTATAACAACTATAAAGCTTCATTTTGAACAATGATGGACCCTACAAACTGTTGCATAACAAACGACACAAAATTCGAATTGAGTTGGTTTGCAGCAAGTACACATTCCATTGGTAAATTATTGATGTGCACGCGGCTTAGCATTATAAGTTTCATGTTCTATTGCGGCGTGGGGTGCATAGAGGTTGTGGCTTTCCTTGCATATTGGGTTAGGATTCGTCTAATAGGAAATAAAGCATATCGATGATAATAATAATAATAATAAATAAAAATTAAGATAATAATATAAGAAGAATAAGAACAATATTAGGAATAACAATAGAGAATATCATTACCGTATCATTATTACATTAATAATAATAAGGATAATAATAGTAGGATAATAAGCAAGCGACGAATGTTGTAGCATACCTGATAGTAGTGACGCCACAGCGGACGTATTTTCTCTTGGCCTCCAACATCCCACATTGTAAAGGTAACATTTTTCACTGGCGAGACTTCCTCCACGTTGAATCCGATCGTGGGTATTGTGGTCACCATCTCGTTAAGTTTCAGCTTGTAAAGTATAGTGGTTTTTCCAGCTGCATCAAGCCCAAGCACAACTATTCGAGCATGTTGAGTACCGAAACTCTGCATTGCCTGCAGGAGACGCGAGAAAAGTAGCCCCATTTCTTCCTGTGTTTGGTAGAACTCCAAGAGTATTCTAACAGCCGTATGGCATGATCTGAGTTTGGGCTTTGGACTGGGGCTTTTATAGGGATCTTCAGAACTTCTGAGCGGAAAAAAGGGGGGACTGGATTATGACAGCGTGGCAAGGATCGCATAATAAAGTTTGTTGGCGACACACGGAGCAGACATCGTGTGCCCATTTGACGTGTAAACGAAATCTGCTTAGACAAGCGCATCTCTTGGGTTTGTTAACCAGGTTTGCTGCGGCCTCGCTTGCCCAGAGGTTTTGGTTGATTTATGCTTCGGGTTTGTTAGGCGCTGATGTTGGTGGCCCGTCATGACAGTTCGTATTGGCGCGGTCACTGGTATTTGTGGACAAGAATAAATTAGTATTAATTCTGCACTTAGTTACAGTCATGTCTTCATGAAAGCTAAATAAAAGGGAATTTTTCCGTCTGCGCAAGAGCCATAGACCGTGGTTTTTGCTGCTAGTTACGAAGAAGCTTTAGAAAGCACCATCTTCCTCCCACGAACAGAGCTTGGATCTAATGCTCTCTATAACTTTAGTAGTATGTGGGCTATTGTAATTAGCAATTTCTAGAGGTAACTTGTATTCTATTGTCGCCTAAAAGAGTTGTTTGTTCGATCGTTAGGTTGTCGAGCTTTTCGTACTGTCTGCTCTTGGTCACCATAATTGGCAAATGATACACTTTGTTACCAGAAAAGAAGAGGTGGCTAGTTAAGTCCTATTCCTGCATTTATAAATGCACGCGATGTCTAAAATTCTTTTCTTTTTGAGAAGTTCTTGTTGCAGCTATGATGAGCAAAGGTGATTATATAGGTTCTGGAAAATTGTATGTAATCCAATTCTTATTTGGACTTCAGGACGTAACGCTGAAAATTTTTGGAAGGTGAAAGTGCAATGGTCATCATGAGTATGACTTGAGGTTAAGTTGAGTGTATTATTCTTCTTTTTTTGGGCATAAGCTTTTATTAAACTTTTTATTGCTCTATTTATCTATTGCTCGGTCTATCTATCTATCTATCTATCTATCTATCTATCTATCTATCTATCTATCTATCTATCTATCTATCTATCTATCTA
>QQSS02191982.1:0-13037 GCA_003687565.2 Craspedacusta sowerbii
AAAAAACGCAGTTTGTCCTCCTCAGCCGTTCGCGAGCATGTGGTCGATACTAATGAGGCACGCGTTTTTTTTCGCGTCAACCGCGCGCGGTGTGACCCTACATGCGGCGAGCTTCACGCGAAAATTTCCGCGCGGCGCGCACCGCGCGCAGTGTGACCCCCCCTTAAAAGGACAGCCTTATTGCCGCGTGGCTATTGACCCGATGGGGTGCGGGGGAAGGCAGCGTCTAGTCTAAAAGATAAACTAAATCCATGCCAGCCAACTAGGAGAGCCTCCACGCGGCGGTTGGTGAGCAAGCAGGGTCTGTGACATACTTTGTGGCTACCATGTTTGGCGAATCTCTTAAGAAGACCTAACCACCACAGAGCGACTTCGTCGTCCGCTGAAAAGATCTTCAAGAAGAGTTTGTCCTGCTAACAGGGGACAGTGCGATGTCAGGTTCAGGATCGTTGGAGCATCGACCAGTCGTCTGGGCCTCCCTCTGAGGGCACGTATCGAGCTCTTTAGCTCCTTGAGAGGCTCAACCAATATCCGACGACTTGCCTTATTTGCTGTCACCGACGATCGATGGACGGCGCATCCGGGGAAACTCCTGGCTCTTCACCAACAACAACAACAAACTAAATCCATCTCAAGCGTTTGTCATCCTTTTCTATTGTCCTCGCTCCCCACGCGTTAGCCAACGTTTGCCAACGTAATGCGTTGACATTCCTAATGGGAGTAACTGCTCCACGCACATATCAGAGCTTATCAGTGCGATAAAATCTGCGCCATGCGTAAAGCGTCTCCGACTTATAAATTGGGCTTTAAGGTCCCAGGCGTTTTAAACTGAAATCGGAGAAGCATTTTTGTACTTCGCTTACGCCTGCAGCGTGCGAGACTGTCACTGAGCAGGTGAAACCGTTACTGGCTCAAGCTCGGTGGCAGTCATTCACCACGGTTGCGAGGTCAAATCCGACCAAGGCCTGCTCGTTACTCAGCTTTACTGGTCACTTTTTGAGAGGCTTGCAGACGCAGGGTGATCTTCAGCGTTATGGTTGTAGATAAGGTTGTTCTTTGAAGATGATAAGCACAAAGAAGGGCGGTGGTCTTGATGATTGATTCTTGTTGATTATCACGGCTGAATTTACAGTTACATTTACAGTTACAGTTACTGACGATATAAATTTTCCACGCACATTTGTGTCAAAACCGTTCACCTAATTAAATACACAGAGGGAATAAAATAGGGACACGCCTGGCAACACGTCACGCCCGTGTTAACCATGAGAAGAATTTACGCTGACGTCACAAACACGATCAATACTGCAATAAAACTACCCACAACGTACACGCCCATAATTAGCTGTGACCCAGCCATGTACAACATTATCAACAATGGTTTTGAATCCCGATCACAACTTAAAATATCTTGCTGACACAGGCCATGTACACCTGGGGTCTACAAGAAAAGAATAATGTTGGAGTGTGCGATAACGCTACAAGTACGATGGCTGCTATGCGAATAGCTGGTAATCGAGACATGGGATGCGTGGCGCACACTCTTCCGTTGGTCATCAATGACGCTCTGCTTACGCAGGCATCAGTGGAAACGCTAATTTTGAAAAGCGCGCAAAATAGTCACGCTTTTCAAGCATAGCCAACAAGCGTATCGAAAGTTTCGTGACTGCCAGAAGTCTTGTAACACGACTGAGCATAAAAGTTTGCAGGGCATGGAAATTGGATGGAACAGTTCGTATATCATGCTGGCGCGTAATTTTGAACAGCGCAAGGCCGTTAATCTATTCAGCGTAGAACACGGAGGAATAGACGCGTTGTTGATAGTCGAATGGGAGTTCGCTGAGCGAGTTGTTACCGTTCCCCAACCAGTTTACGCTGCAGTTTGAAAATATCATCTCAAGATGCATGCATCTCTATCATCATCCCACTCTTATCGATGTCGCAGAGAAAGCTGCAGATCGTATCAGAAGAAACGGGCTTGCTGCAGATGCAGGAAGTTTTGCAGGATGCCTCGACGTTTTGGAAACGTGAAAATAGCTCCGCAGGTAAGTGCAGCAACGCTCAATTCAAAAATCAGAGACGTCTATCTTAGCAGGCCTCCTGCCGGTGATCGTTCTTGGTAAAATGGAAGCTAGCGAATTTATCATCGGTGTTGGTAAAGTGGAAGCTAGCGAATTCATCATAGTTGTTGGCAAAGTGGAAGCTAGCAAACTCATCACCGTTGCTGATGAAGTTGTAGCTAGCGAATTCATCATCGGTGTTGGTAAAGTGGAAGCTAGCGAATTCATCACCGTTGTTGATGAAGTGGTAGCTGGCGAATTCGTCATCGGTGTTGGTAAAGTGGAAGCTAGCGAATTCATTATCGTTGTTGGTAAAGTGGAAGCTAGAAAACTCATCATCGGTGTTGGTAAAGTGGAAAAATCAATCAATCAATCAATCAATCAATCAATTAAATCTTTTCTCGTTAGTGGTACGTTAAAAAGAACAAGAGATATTCGTCGCCAAGCACATTTATACAGTAAAAGTAGTAAACGTGCAGGTGCAACGAGAGTCTCGCACAAAACATTCTTCATGTCAATAAGGCGACATGCAACCAACCGAGGGGAAGATCTCCCAATTTCATAGAGCTTATAAGGCGGGGATCACCCAGAGGCAGGCGAGCATGCGTCATGCAAATATGTTTCTGATTCGCAGTGTCACTAACACATTTCCGGGTTGAGCATTAACATAATCTTAACATACGTAAACCAAGCAGAAGTCGCAATAAAAGGGAAGAAAGACATAGTAGACCAAATCAGGGAAAATTAGAAAGAAATATGTAGTAGAAGATAGAGTCGAAACATCACTATAAAATAAAACTAGCGTGTTTACACATACGTCGCTAGAAAAAAGGTTTTCATCGTAGTCATAAAAATGGGTTTCGGTACAGCAAATTCTATAACACGACTTAATATTTGGTTATGCAGCAAAGTACCCTGGTACTTCATGCAGGTACTTCCATATGTTTCTGTTGTTCTTCGTGGAATAGTTAGGTGCGGTGTTGCGCCTAACCTAGTATTCCGTCCAGTGTCATTGCAAGGAATGTAATTTTTGAATGCTGGTGGGAGCTTATTGCTTTTCCAGTCATAAAGAAATTCATACTGTTTCATTTTAATAGCGTCCTCTAACTTCAAAATTGCTAGTTTGTAGAACAATGGGGAGGTTGGTTCCTGAAAATCCACAAACGTAATTGTCCTAATGGCGCGCTTCTGTAATCGAATCAAATTTTTCAGTTGGTCTTTGCTGGCTAGTCCCAAGACTAAGGAGCCGTACAAAAGATGGGAATGGAAGAGGCTGAAGTACAAGCTTCTCGAAGTTTTTGTGTCAACATAGTGGCGAATTCTTCATAACAAACCAATAGCCAATAGTTTTTTCTCGAGTTTGATAATATAGAAGTGCCACTTAAGATGAGAATCAAGGATGACTCCGAGATATTTTATTTTCTTGGAAAGGAACACTTTGCTTCATCTAATCTTTACTGTTAGTCTTATGGGATGAGACTTGCGTCTCGGTTTAGAGTCGATCCGCGGAGAGCCAATCTAGGATAACATCCAATTCTTGGGACATGGACTTCCCAACCTGACTTGTCATTAAATAAAACTGTTGTATCGTCAGCAAAGTGGTAAGCAACCGAAAACCGAGTGCACATATGGAAATCATTAGTGTACAGTAAGAACAAGAAGGGGCCTAAGATCGAACCTTGAGGAACACGATGGGAAATGCATAATATTTCGGAGTAGGAAACTTGTATTACCACAAATTGCCTCCTGTCCATTAGGTACGTCCGGAACCAGTCAAGGCATTTTCCCCTTACTCTGTAGATGCATAACTTTTCCAATAGTATTTTCCTGTTAACGGTATCACAAGCCTTTTGAAGGTCAAGAAATAGCCCTCGACAAAGTTTCCTTTGTCTAGGGACGTCTTGATACAATACTGTGATACTGACCAGTGCGTGACAAGTAGAGTGTTGCTTTGGAAAGCCGAATTGGATGTCATACAGTGCTCTATATTTTTCAATGTAGCTTTAGAGTCGGCTATGCACTTTGTTGCTTTATACCGTCCCACGTTTTCCTTAAGCTACTTTAATGGTGATAAAGTAATTCCGGCAATATTCACGTTTGCTATTCATGATCATTGCTACCACAGCGTTCCTCTTTAGTTTATAAGACTTACGCAAAATTTCTTTTGCGCCCATGTCCTGTTCTTTCAACAGTTTCTTAGAAAGTCGATCTCTTGCATAGATCTCAGACAGAATATTGTTCGTAATCTACGGTTTGTCATGCAGTTGCATTTCTTTGCGTTTAATTTGTCGATACGGCTCCATAGTATGGATAAGATCATTTATTTTGTGGACTAATAATTTCGTCAATTTGTCAGAATTTGTTTCGTCTGTGAAAATTTCTTTCCAGTTTATTGCGCCAAGGGACTGCTCGAATTCCCTGTGGTTGAAGTTACGGTAATCACGCAAAGTAAACTTTTTTTCTTGACACTTTGGTATTTCGTGTTATAGTTCTCAAGGACAGAAAACTGGGCGAAATGATCAGAAATACTGCTGGTTATATTGCCGCTTTTCGACTGGTACCTAGCGATATTAGAGAAAATATTATCGATAAGTGTCTGAGATCTTATTGTCACGCGACTAGCTTGTAGAATTTGAGGTTGGAAAGAATGCGAACATAGGATATCGCGGAATTCAGCTGAGTACTTGCAAAGATTGTATGCTAGCAAATTAACGTTAAAATCACCCATTAAAATAACATGCTTGTCTTATTTACAAACTTTATGCAACAGCGGTTGAAGATAATTATCTAGAAAGTCATCTTGACTCATGCCAGGGTGCTTATAAATGCATCCGCATATAAGGTTTTTCTTACGGTTCTGTTTTAGTTCTATGAAAGTGGATTCAACCTTATTCTCGACTTGTATTGAGAGATCAGTTCGAAGCTTTACATCGTCGGCGATCGAGTTATGAACGCAGAGAGCGGTTCCTCGGAGTTGGTGTCTATGAAAATATACTCTTCTAGTTCAATTGTGTATGCACCGTTGTCTCAAAGCAGTGTTTCGGAGATGCCAATAACCTTGAATTTGTAATTCAGTAACTTAAAAAATAGGCTTAGCTCTTTGTGATTCCTAACAAGGGAGGCTATGTTCATGTGGAAAAAGCCGAATGAAGAGTCGGGGTTCAAGTTTTGGTTCGTAAATTCAGAAATGCTATAGTACTTAGATTTGCTGTTGCTATAGGTAAGCTCTTCGAAATTAACAGACTGTCCTTGAATAGCATTCAATAACGACCTCACGCTGAATGAAGGGTAGTTGCTGAGATTTAAAGATACTGATGCATTATCCAATCCTGCATGTACTTGTTGTAACTCATTGTCATCTACATCTCTGAGGGGCAGTGCACTTTGGAGGCAGGCTGTGCATTGCCATGTTTGCGAAGAGGCCAAATAATAGCGGTTACTTACCGAAGAGGATTTAATATGAAAGTAAAATTTACATGAAGTACAAAGGATGTTACGCTGATGATTTGGAATGTACTTTCTACACTTTCCGCACTTATTATTTGCAGATGATTTCATTGTATCGAACGAGGGGAGAGAAAGAGAGGGGAGTGGAGGGTAACGATTCAAATGCAGGGTTTAAAACAATCGGCACCTCAGCTAACAATGGGTGACAGCGTCAAGCAATTAGAGTCCGGCTTAACCGAAGGCCTTAAATATAATGACCGGGCAAAAACAGAAGGTCTTAAACATAATGACCTGCACTTAAGCAAGACAGAAAACTAATCAAATAATTAACAGGGGTTTTGTTCGTCTCCATTACGAGGCAAGACTTTTAATTGTTGGAATTGTGCACCAACTCCTTGAGGTCATTGTAGGTCGAGAAGTAGGAAAAGCGTTCGTCGCGTTTGAGGCACAATCTGCAATTCAGATCGGCAAAGACGAAGCAGTTTTGAGTGTTTTGATTTGTAATGCACGCATTAGCTTGATGTAGCAGGTCCTTGCGCTGCTTTGTTAGGTCCAAATATATTCGGCACTTGCTCGCGTTTCTCCGCGCCTTGTACAGCATCGAGCGGTAGAGTAAGGACGTGAAGCGCACAATTATTTGCTTGCATCGCTTACCCGCTATCATTCTCCCCTTCCCGATCTGATGTGCTTGGTCGATTGCAACGTCAGGAATTGTGAGTCTGCAGTCTGAAATCAATTTTTTGACAGCATGCAGTACATCCTCACCTGTTTCATCTCTCTCATTTTGGGGGCTGGTGATCCCTTCAATCCGGAGGCACAGTCGCCTAGAGTACTGCTCACTTTCCTCGCTTTGGTATTCCAAGGAGTTTAGTTTCCCCTCTAAGATTTCGACATTTGCTTCAAGCTGCGGGATTTTATCGTTCTGCTTGTTTATTATTTCCCTCAAGAGACTGATGTCTTCCTTTGAGGCAAGTGTCTTCTGTAACTCACACATTCGGATATCAAAGTACGATATTGATAAAGTTGAGTCGCTGCAATCAGCACTTACCGTTTCGGATCGAGCACTCGTCTTTTTTTCCATTTTTAGCCATTTTCACAAACGTACTTAGCAACCCAAAAACAAAATCGAACGTTAACAGTTTGCCCTGTCTTAAGCTGTCCCGTAAAACTCTAGTCGCGCATTACGCACGTCCGCATGCTACGCTGGCCAGACCGCTATAGAATATGTAATATTGTATGGCGTAATGAAAATGATCATTAGACAGATCCTTTGTCTACACGTTAGATATAGAACGATTGTGAACTATTGAGCAAACCAAAAAAAAATACCCGAACAAACGAGTAAAACATGTCAATACATAAATAAATAAAAAATTTCTTAGTTTATAATCTATTTAATAGAAATTTGTAATTTACTTTTATGGAGAAAAAGAGATTGTTGTTGTTGTTGTTGTTGTTGTTGTTGTTGATGGTGTGGGTGTTTCTTCATTTAAAGTACTAGGTCACCTATATCTGTCTGGCACGCGCAGAACCAGGATGACCTGAATCAGCACACTTACTGGTGTTATAGTAGCACTCCCTGTAGTATAAGTAGCGTGGACATAGCACTGCCACGCTGATCAAAGCCCTGACTTTCAAGCCTTAATCCGGTCTGAAATACCATACTCAATACCCCCTACGTTGTCCATGATTGCCTTCTGCATCGTCCATGCTGATCCAACCTCAGAAGTATTCGATGGCGACACACGCCATCTTCAGCTTCGCAAACTTCTAACCCCAAAATGTCAAACCCAAGGCCTCATCCAGGCGGGCCAGCAATCCAGTAACCAGCATCGATCGTCCCAAGTTCAATTGGCAGTTGGTTTCTCTTCCAGTCCACTCCAAATGTGCGTACCCAGACAGCTTTTTGTCTTGCCAGTTTCTAGGTTAGACCTCATGAGGTGGCCAGGTCTGTCATAGCCTCTCTCCATTTGTCGGAGATAGTATCGTTACAACTCTAAAATGAGCGTTCAAAATTATTGTAGTTCTTGAAATTTCTTGCATGCACTGTCGTTACTTCTACTATTATTGATTTTAAAGAAATTTACAAGAGTTTATCCACAGTTCGAGGGGGAAGTCGTTATGTCCAATGAAGGAGCAGGGAGTTTATGCTGAGGCGTCTCCCTGCTCACTTCCTTCTGCTTCCCCAGCATGGGCGTTCCATGAAACCACTCTCGGGAACGAAGAGGCACCACAACGGAGAGAGCAGAAGTATAATCGCAACGTGAAGATGAAACCTCTGCAGGAATATTAACGTTCGCCTAAGCCTTTCAATTTTCCTAAATCCGCTCTTGCCCTTTCATGCGTTACCCAGCTGCATGTGAAACGCCTTTCACTCACTCTGGCTCCTGCCCCAGGCTCCATGCCGCAAGCCACCTTTCAACCTCTGCTTGTTCACTTAGCTAGCATATTTGATTGAGTCACAATATATATGCAGGTAATACATGGTAACCAATGCATTCGTTGAAGAAGGAGACATCCTCTTTATGTCGGGGCTTATAGGATTGAGGGTGTCATCTATATGGGTTTTCGTAGGCACGTACGCATTTCATACACAGCTATTTGAAGTCACATAAAGGACGAAGGCGGTTTCTTTCAAATTCTAGCAACAAACGCAATCGATACGCATAGAAATTCGAAGGCAAGCGAGAACTGAGGCATTTAATGTTGAGTTTTAGCAACATACAAATTCAATACACACAGAATTTTGAAAGCAAGGTAAGCACTTAGGCGCTTCATTTTAAGTTCTAGCATTATACAAATTCGATACACACAGAATTTCGATGGAACGCAAAGTACCTAGGCACTTCATTTTGAATTCTAGCCCTTGTTCCATAGCTCTAACTGCATTACAGTCGCGTCATATACCTAAGCCTACCACAACCATCGCGGTAGCAAAGCAAACTGACAGTACCACAATTTCTCTAGCTTTGAACAAAGTTTCGTCAAATATCTTTTGTTCTGTTCACTTATTCTGTTGTTTAGTATCCGCATAGTTTACAGCTGCTGATATATGGCTATCTTTCGATGCGCAAAGGTTAATTTACCAACGTACAATCTGCTTATATTCTTAACTTCCTACCTTGAGAGTTTTCTCCGCCACCAATCACGAAACACCTTAAAACAACCTTTCAGACGGACTTCTAAAGCTTTTTGCATTCGTTTCCATGCCCGTCAATACTATCAGGGCAACAGGCTTTGCCATCCCTTCTCGCCACTTCAGGTTCTGACGAGATTCAAAGGTAAGGTCCTTCGTGAAAGCCTTGACCGAAGGCCATGTAACTTCTTTAGTTATGGTTGCCGCAGAATTCTATTGACTCTTTCAGAAAACTTAATAGACAGCATCTCCATCCAAAGCCCAACTAGCAAAGGAAAAACGGTAAATCTCAAAGAAAAACAGCCAAACCCTATCGACTACCACTTCATCCGAAACTGATCCTTACAGCGTTTCAATGGATTTATTACCGTCAAAGTCATGCAAACGAACTCCAAAGTGAAACGAAAGTTAGCATTGGGAACCAACTCGAAGGGGCTCTCAAACTTTCGCGTCTGACGCCCGCAAGGCTGGTTACACTCCCAGATCATCTGCACTTGTTTTGTTATAGCACAGAAATCCCGGAATGCCCGCTTTCGAATCTGACAAGTCCAAACATTTATGGTGTATAATAATCTCCATCATATGCTGCACCAGTGCAGCTATTGAGATCTTTGATATTGATGAGCAAAACTGGCTAATGTCTATTGAGCCCTCCCTTATCTTTAACGAAAGCCTCTTCCAAAGGCAGAAGCTCAATGGCGCGTATTTGTCCTCTATACCTTTTATTCCTCGATGTTTATTGAGTTCATGGATCGTAATTGAAGGACATCCAGTTCCCCTCAGTTAGGATCACGCATAGGATTTTGTTCCTCATATCATGGCGAGTACAAAGGTAAGGGAATAATGTCCCGAGGAAAGTCAGGGAGTGCTTAAGAAAGACTGGGTGGCCATGAAACGCGGGCCTACTGACACAAGTAATATGTTCACCTGACTTCCCTATGCCTTCCCCCTTTGTTCCTAGTATAAGGCCCTCTCGTTGATATTTTTTGTGTATCCACTCGCCATGTCTGGAATGACAGCTTCATAGAAATAACTGCCTTTATTCTAAATGCATCTTCAGAGCTGTAGTAACGTACAGTTTTGAAAGCTGCAAGTCTTTTTCTACTACAAAAAGAACGAGAACCCTAGATTGCCTTCAGGTTGACTGTCTTACACCTAGTAAATTTCGGACTATACGTACGCTTGCGTACATGGACTCGCAGTCAGTGTAAATCTTAGTCCTCTCATCGGATATGTGAGCCATCTTCCGGCGATCACGTGTACAGAGCTGTGTCTTAAACTGTACCTATGTTAATAGCTTTAACATATTGTGCATAAAGGAAAAAATCTCGCTGTGATTCTTCCATATAAATATGGCATCTCTTCTAAGCATGGCCAAGAGCTGTCTACATTAGTTTCAACACAATAAAGTATAACTTTATCACCAACAAAGAAAAATAAATCACTAATAATGTATAAATTGCTAAGCTTTTCTGTAGTTGTTATCTCTGAAACTCGCTTAGCAGAACTGTACCTAAATTACTCTACATTCGACATCGTTTCGTAAAGGAATCTGGTTGGGGCAAGATGTAGGGTGAAGATCGGCGTTAAGTTTAGGTTTTGAATTAGCTATTGTGTTTCCCATATTGTTATCATAAATGTTTGACATGTCATATCACAAGGTACCAAGTACTGCTGAGTAAACGGTAAAATTTTGCCCTCTCTCCTTGTTCGAGCAATCTGGAGCAAGCTGCCTATATCTCCGAAGGAATTAGTAGGTATTGCAAAGTGTTTGGACGTTTGAATTAAATGATCTCGTAGATTGCATAGATTTCAAAATCTGTAACTGTTATAGCACTGAGAAAATGTTACTTTCGTATAAACTGTAACACATAGTCTCATGTTTACACGTGATATAAAAAATAGGGTTTGCTCCCATAGTGTCTTGTAATATGCATTTGAACATTCCAAGGCTCCAGCATCGCCAGCCATATATTGACAACTAAAATCGCGCCATATTTGAGACGTGCCTGTTGCTCAAAGCAATTTCGCAACACCATGGCAAAATTAAGTATATAATACCTACCCGTCACTTGAAACCAATGGCTAAAGGTAACTCATATCTAGGTGTCCAGTGGATCTCAGCACTGCATACTGTAATTTACTTGATAATTATTTATGGCAAATAATAGTTAAGTGCTTGGTGGTGGCAGGAGAGAAAAAACGATTTTGTAATGCTTTCCTGATTTGAAATGTCAACATTGTATTTAGAATATTGCCATAGTGTCTAAAAAATTATGTTCTAAAAATTGCTGGGAATCTTTGGTAAGTATTTCAGCCAATGAAATATCAATTTGAACATGTTTAGACGTTCTCTTTAATTGATCCTTTAAAGATGACTACGTTGCTGTGGTTCGCAAAGCACCGCTGCTGGAAAAA
This sequence comes from Craspedacusta sowerbii, assembly GCA_003687565.2. Taxonomy (NCBI): domain Eukaryota; kingdom Metazoa; phylum Cnidaria; class Hydrozoa; order Limnomedusae; family Olindiidae; genus Craspedacusta; species Craspedacusta sowerbii. The sequence continues at coordinate 11,062 of QQSS02191982.1, forward strand.
GTGTAGGCATATGGGATTGCGGAGTCTTTTTGTGTCCAGACGATCCGCCAACGTCTTCAGCATGAACACTAGCTTGTCGAAGCTCTGATAGTTTTACAGTTGGACGCACAGTTTTGCGCCAAACCGCCATTCTATTTCCATTTGTCAAGTTCTTTGCTATATTTTTTACATCCTTTACACCATTAAATTGATTCCAAACTTTATTGCGCTTTCGATTTATTTTTTAAGTTCGCTTGTTAGAAAATGTTGTTAATCTTTTGATACCTTCCACTTGTTTTCTTTTCCTGGTGTGTTTGGGCTTGAGAGCTACATTGCTCGGCCCACGGTCCTGCGTCGCGGCATGATTTGTTGCGTTGACACGGCGTTCATCATAAACAGGACAGACTTCAAAGAAGACCAGAAACGAGCAGATAGTTAAGGTGTTCGAATCTTCCTATATTATTGTAATAGTTGCATTGTTTAAAATCAAATTAGTTATTGTTAATATTAAAAATTATATTATTATAAATAAAATATTATTTTTATCATAGTTGCGTTGTTTAAAATCAAATTAAACTCATTCATTACTTAAGGACTTAGACCTACCTTTAAGAACTACCTAATAATGCAAATTCGCTGCCGTTTCGCAATGGAATCTGGGTTTGGGGCTAGATGCAGCGTGAGGGTTAATGTTGGTTTTGGGTTTAGAGTTAGCTATGACGTGTACCGGTTATGAAATTTTTTCATCCCTTCTTTGAAAGCCTGAAAGTTTAGTACGTCTTATCATAAAGTACCAAGCTCTGCGGAATAAATGGGAGGTCCCCGCTCTCCGCTCTTTCTGCGAATCCCTTAAGCTTGTGACTAGGTCCTACATATACCGTGGTCATAAAACGCGGGAACTTCGCGTTTTCTCCGTATCCCTAGGTTGAGAAAAAAAATCTTCGAGCCAAGGAATGGCGCAGGTGCACTTCGAAATCAACCAATAACGGTTGCATGAATGAAAAAGCAGGAGCTCCTATTTTTCTGCTGTATTTGCTGATCTGAAAGTCTTTCGAGTATTCTTGATCCTAGCCATGGATTTTCATATTCCGCCGGGTTTAACCGAACTTATGCAGGACTTTACAGTTGTAGCTCTTCGAGAGCGCCCCACCGACATCGTAGAGTTTGCCGCTGACTATTTCACTAAATTAAGGGACAACCGGAGGAAGGAAACGAAGCCAAAGGGTGTGAGTTTTCAAGTTCAAGCAAAGAAGGCTGAGCCAGAATCTGAAGAAGGAAGTGATGAAGAACCAGGTGGGCTTGCCGTGTTGAATTTTTGTGAGCCAGTTGGGATGTGTAAGGGGTATTTTCTTTAGAGGAATCGTGACATACTTAATGTCTCTTCTTTTGCATTTTTTTTCTGCGTTAAATTGATTAGATTCTCGTGCCAGAAATTTTGTAATACATACATACATACATACATACATACATACATATATGTATATATATATATATATATATATATATATATATACATATATATATATATATATATATGTATCTATAAAGATTTGAGAGCATGGAAAGAATTCATTTAAACCAAGGACCTGAGTCATCAGCTGTGTGCCACTGGTCCCGGAGATTGCACAAAGTCAAGAGCTATGCGTTAATGTGCCTAGGTCCATGTGGTAACTTCATTTGTGCGAGCCACTCGTACTGCTTCATTTATGCTTGCCAGATCTAGCTTGTGCTATGTCAGGCACAACCCACCTATGCTGCCTTGGTCATGTTTGTATATATTATATTCCTGATGTACCTTACCTGTTTGGGACCTGGTTGGCCACTTGTATTATATTGATTAGTGCCTTGCCATGAAGCAAAGTTGCTGCTTATTTAAACAATATATATTTATACATATATGTATGTGCACATGCACATATTTATGTATGCATGTATGCATGTATGTATGTATGTATGTATGTATGTATGTATGTATGTATGTATGTATGTATGTATGT
>QQSS02191993.1:0-13037 GCA_003687565.2 Craspedacusta sowerbii
CATCCATCCATCCATCCATCCATCCATCCATCCATCCATCCATCCATCCATCCATCCATCCATCCATCCATCCATATGCTCATATGAACACAACAAAGCAACAAAAACAAAAAATAAATTAATTAAAATAACACAAAATTTAACTTCTGGCGTACCGTCTTCGCAATGGATGCCGGAGAAGTTGGGCTTACACAGGCACGTGTACTGCGTTGCATCTGAGCGACAGGATGCTAAGTTTACACATGGTTGGTAATAGCAACGATCTGAAAAAAGAATTAAACAAAGCATCGATAGATGTTAACGAGCAGAAACACAGGGAGAAAGGAAAATGTTAGCGCTTTGTACTTTTTCTAGCATTGTTGTTATGATTGTAAATGGTCGCAATCGGACTTTTAGTACACCTGTAATTTTCTTTTAAGAAAAGGCATAAATTTGTCACAAAGCAGCACCCCATCCTTCCCTCCCCAGATAACAACGACGTGGCAAAAAGAAGGCTCTACAGCATAGCTAGCAGCAGGTTAATGCGAGTCACGCTTATCAGGGAATCACTAACCCACATAAAATAACCATCGACTCACTTGGCGACTTGCATACGTAGTGAGCATTTATCCCGCAACTTTGGTCAACCCATTGCCCATCATCAAGGACAACACAGTTTTCCGCTGTGCCACCGCTTGGCTCTCCCGCCTTCCACTTCGTGAATTGGACAGGACTGCCGTCCGTCCACACGAAGCTGCCCTCAGTCAACAAATCGGTGAGGCCGAGCCAGTAAACTTTGCTCCAGAATCTATTGTTCTTGATCAAATTGTCAAAAAAATCTTGCTCTGCACTGCTCGTTATGCTTATAAGATGACCGCCTCCGCTTTGGCACACCTCTTCAGCCTGGCTGTATGGCACAACGTCGAATAGACCATTCCGGGCAGCGTATACGAACCGAGTTGGATCATACGCTATAGAAACAAGCATTTGGTTATTTAGCAGCGAAAACAAACAGCGTATCAAGCCATAACGCATACTAGAATGAGGGAATATAGAGTAAGTTTTCTGGGAATGCATTACGAACATGTAGCTTGTCCGCCGGGTTCAAATTTATCGCTAAGACTATGTACAGTGATTCAAAACGGCGAAGCTATCAAATCGGCGGACACATTACCAAGGAAATAAATAAGTTCTAGTAGAAAGAAATCAAGAGCAAAGCCTCTCGAAATATCAAAAACATACCACGAAGTTTACAAATGTAGAGCAATTCTCGCGAGCAGGAACAGTCGTTCCATAGTCCATTTTGCAGAGAAGTGCAGTCCTCGTCTCCGCCAGAGTTGCTCGGCTCGCCAGCCCGGAAATTTCGGAACGACGACAAGGCTCGGTCCCTCCATACGAATTGCCCTTCTGTCGCAAGATCATCGAATCCCAGCCAGTACTCGGCGTCCTTGGAAACCATCAAAGATTGAATATAGTCCTGCTCGTCCTGACTGAAGATGCTAGTCAAGTCTCCTCCCAGCGACAGACAGTTTTCGCGAGCAGCAGCGTAAGATTTCCTCAAGCTGCTAATGTGGTAGGTGACACCAGAAAGGTAAGGCACGGCTAGAAAGAACACACAACGACGGCGATGCTTGTGACTGATTATGAGCACATTTTATGAAACCCTTCGAAACAAAACCAATACAGAATTAGCACCAACTCAAGGTAACCGTCATTGCATAATTTCAGTGGCCCCAACGTGCGCCACGAGTTTTGAGGCTTGGAAGATTAGCGCTTGGAGAGCTTAACGTCAAAACGTACAAAACGCAATTATACGTATAATTAGACGTATAATTAATTAATTATAAATTGTTACTTACTTATTATTAATTTATTAATCTATCTAAATTAAAACTATAAAAGTTTAATACAATTAAACTATAATATAACGTATTTTATGATTTAAATATAGCATAACGTTTAATATTATTAAACTTAAATTATTCAAACCAAAATCAAAACAAAATTCTCAGAAGTAAAACCTTTAGCAAACCTGGAATTTCACAGATAAAGCTCGCAAATGTTGTGCACGTAGCATCATTCCATCGCTGCATTTCTCCTTTTCGTTCGCTCACGGCAAGCACGCAGTCTTCGTCTGATCCAAAGTTGTTCGGTTCACCCGAATTCCAGCTGGTGAATAGTGTACTCGAGCCATCCACCCATTCAAACGATCCTTCTCGCCTCAAATCGTTATACCCTGAATGAAAACAGCTCAATTTAATCGATACCACGTCACCTATGAGCAATCGTATGTTAAACATGCATTCCATGCACGCATGCATGTACACATGTATCACGCACATATTTGTGTCGCATGCATGCATGTGCGTATGCACTGACGCATGCATGCATGTTCTTCGAAATCAGGTTCTGATGGCAAGCTTATCAGATCTTGCAAGCATGAGACTTCATGCGCGTGATAGTCTTGGTAAGGTCGTAGCCATCCAAGCGTATATGCATGACTCTGTGTGCAAATACAAGTATGGATTTATGCTCGAGTAAGCGATAGTATGAGGGGCGGCATTAAACTCTGGCTTTTACTTCGTATACCTCGTAAAGCATGAATGCTAATGAGAGTCTCGTCGTTTAAAGTTTTGTAACTAACCTATCCAATATTGAACCCCGCTTTTCATGAGGCTGCTGATGTGCAAGGCCTCTTCCCTGCTTGCTATCGAAAGGAGATTGCCGGATCGACGCTCGCAGTGCTCCTTCGCCTTGGGCCACGGGAGTTTCACTTCGGAAAACTCGTACGTGCTATTCGAAGCCGAGAATTCTGACGAAAAAAAAGAAAAAGAAACATTCGAAAATAAAAAGACGACATGGACAAAAGGCTTGGGTCACGTGTATTTGTGTTTAAGTGTGCGTGTGTGTGCGTGTGTATGGGCGTGTGTGTGTGCGAGTGCGACTGCGTGTGTGTGTGAGTGCATGTGTGGGTGTGAGTGCAATTACCACGAAGGACCCAGGTTACAAGTTCACTCAAGGAGGAATCATTCTAAGAACACTTAAACCCAAAAACTTTATCTGAGGTAACCCACGCCATTAAAGCCACGATCTTATTAGCTTATTAACCTTTAGGGATTGTTAACGAAACAAAAATCGAACTTCAATCCAAGTAATATAACCGCTAACAAACTTACTGCTGATCTTACAGACATACGAGAATGACCTAGCACATGCGCTATTTAACCATTCGTTGCTCATGTCTTCAGAGCTGTCTAACTTCAAGCATTTCCCATCTGACGCGGCATTTCTTATTCCTAGCAGGCTGCCACCACGCATCTGACATGAACTATCAGCCTCCTTCACAGTAGCACGCTCCAAGCCGAGTATATACTTGTACAATTCAGTCTGATATCCTGCATAGAAAAGTAGAGCAAGCCATAAACAAGAAAGCTAATTTCAACAGCGTATATCAGCTAATTGAGATATACAGGCAAACTGCACTTGGCGAATTTTACAGACACAATAGCGATGCCCTGGCATGAGATATAGAGCCCATGTACAAAGCGAAGGATAGTCAAGCGCTGGACAAAGAAGAAACGGCGTACTGGGGACTTTGCAGACAAAGCGTCTCTCCTTCCTGCAATCCGAAGCGATCCACTCGCCAAACGCCCCCAAGAAGTAACAGTTGCTCGCTTGGAGACTAGACATTGCACGCGTGAACCCATAACTTTCGCCGTCGCTCCAAGTGACCGCGACATCACCGAGACGTCCACCAAGCCCAATCCAGTAATTGTCGTCCGGGTCCACTCTCTGCTCCAGGTAGACCTGCTCGCTCGCACCAGTGATGCTCACCAACTCGCCCGCCAATTTCCAACAATGCCTACGAGCATTGAGCCATGTCTTCTTTTCGTTGATAACGTGGTACTCGTAGTCTCTCATTGGGTACTCTACAACAATGTAAACAACAGCAAATAACAGCGAGTATATACCCAGAAAACTACGGAGCATCATGAAAGAAAGAGATTAGATCGATTACAGCAAGGTTACATGTCGGTATTCCGTGAATCCGAATCTGAAAGCGGTTACATAGAAATGATGAATATCCGAGATCTAATTCATCCCCATCCGACAACAATTTCAGCATATTCTGAACGTCTAAGGTCACACGCACCTTGTAAAACGTGCCAACACTGACAGCGGCAAACTCGCAAAAGGAACGACTCGAGCAAAAACACATGGCCATAGCAACAAAAGATAAACCTAAACAAACACAGCGCAGCTGAAAATTCGAACGACTCAAATGCTGCATTTATTAACTTACCGGGGATTCGGCAAAGGTGTTTTCTCTTAACATCACAATTATCGTTCGTCCATTTGCCTCCACTGCCAGATGTGTACAAGACGCAATCGCGACCACTAGCGTAGACTCTATTAAGGTTATCCATGACAACGCGACTTTTATCTATCCACTTAAACGAACCATCTCCCATATTTTTCATTCCGATCCAGAGCTCCCAAGTCGACTGAACAACGTTTTCAAAGAAATCCTGCTCGACTTTTGAAGCGAAACTGGCGAGGTGTCCACCTTGCGCAACGCAACTCTGTTCGGCGTCAGGCCAAGAAAGAGGCTCCGTGCCCAAAACAAACCGAGCTTGTTCCAGTTGGAAGACTAAAACCCAGAAAGACAAATCACGGATAATATGTCGCGCGGACCTGGCAAGCATTTAAAATTAAATAATTGAAATTGATAAATCTAAACTTCAGATATTATTTTAATTTCGCAACATCTGCGAGATACTCCGCTAATTGTGGTTAGGGAAAAATCGTTGAAGATCTTGGTTAGAATTTTGACACCAAATTTGACCGTGTTTTATTGGCGACACTTTCTCGAGGATGTTGTAATATAATTAAAAAAACCTCTGGTTTAACACTGTTCAAATTCGGATTCTTTAACTGCAGAGCTGCTTGCTACTAGATAGCTACAAGGAAGAAACGACGCGATGCAATTTACATTAACGCATGAAACAATTAAACTTTCATCATACACGTTCTTATATACTATCTTTGTTAAAGCTGGAGTCGTTTCTTGGCCACTTTTTTAAAACACGGGCATAAAGAAATCGCTAGTTCAAGACCAGAAACACTGCGGAACGTACATGGGAAACGTAACTTAATACTTCGACTTCATCGCTTGTAACAGGCAAACACTAGGATTACGTAGACGACTACAATTTAGATTGCACACATTAATTACGTAAATTCGAAGATGTGTGCTTACAGTTCACTTTGCAGACAGCAAAATTGAAGTCGCCGCAGTCCTTATCTTGCCAGTCACCGCCAGAGAAATATCCAGCAGCAATACATTTTCCATCAACTGTCGTGGGTGCATTCTTCGCCCATGACGAGTACTTGAAGGACTTTAAATCAACCCAAGCATATTCAACTCCATTGGATTTTCCTCCAAGCCAGTATGTTTCTCCCTTTTGAAACAGCGACTCCAGGAAATTTTGCTCGTCACCATTCCCAACACTTGCCAGAGCGCCTCCAAGACTAGCACAAAACTCTTGTCCCTTGGCCCAAGTATCCGGCATTTCCGATATGTAATATGCAGACCCACCAAAGACGAAGACTACAGCAAGCAAAACAGAAGTATAGATTAAAGCCGCAAATGAAATACAGGCTTCTCGCCACAGCAGGTGGTGCCTTCATACTTTTCCGCACTCAATCGTACGACCAACGGGATGTGGGGAGACAGAGGGAAACATACGATAAGCATAAGAAGCACACTGTAAGGAGAAACAAGCTTACAAAACCAGATAGGACTCGTGCAAGAATGCAGCGTGCACGGAGTCTTATTCGATCAACGACAAAAACTTACAGTCAATCTTGCACATGAAGGACTTGGAGTCACTGCACGAAACATCTTCCCACTTCCAACCACTCGCCGACTTCATGGCAACACAGTCCATACTGTTTGGCCCAGCGAGTGGACGCGAGGTTGCCCAGTTCTGGAACTCTCCAAGCAGGCGCGCATCAGCCCACTTGAACTGACCTTCCCGTTCAACGTCCGATAAACCGATCCAGTAATCATCAGAGACCAGAGTTTTCTCGAAAAATTTTTGTTCCGCGTCACTTCTAGGTGATATTATGTGGCCTCCGACACTTTGGCAATACTGATCGGCATCAAACCATACCATTTTGCTAGGCCCCTTGACGAAACGATAGTGCCCCTGGACAACAGGTGGTTGAGCTACAAAGAAAATAAGCACGAGTGTGATCCCACAGGTAACCTGCGAAAGCGCAACATTTAAACCATCTCTTTTCGGTTACGAAGTTGAGGTTAACAACGAAGAACGTACCAGGGAGACTGCAAACAAAGAATGGTTTCATGCCACAGTCCTGATCATTCCATAACGCAAGACCATCGGTAGACGTTTCCGGCACAAACATTTCCGCGCAATCTTCGCCCGGCCAGACATCGTTGGGCTCATTCTTCGCCCAATTTCGATATGTGCTGGTCGAGCCATCAGCCCAAATAAACTTTCCTTCCTGTGCTTGGTCAGTCAGACCAAGCCAATAGCGCTGTTGCACATTCAACAAGCGGCTAACTCGCTTCATTTCCTCGGCATTAAATACAGATAGGAGATTTCCATCTAACATCTTGCACAGCTCTTGAGACCTCCACCAAGTAGCTGGCAGCTCGGATACGTAATACCGGCGCTCTGACAGTACAAATTCTGTAATCAAAACGCAAAACATACATACGTACACATACATAGATATACGCATGCACAGCTATACACATACATACACATACATCGATATACACATAATACACATACATAGATATACACACATACACATCTGTACACATACATCGATATACACATATACATATATACACATACATCGATATACACATATACATATATACACATACATAGATATACACATATATACGCATAGAAGATAGGAAGGAAAATAAACTTGACTATAGAGAGTACCTTTGCAAGTTTTCATGTCAGCATCGAGAACTTTATCCGCAGGGCATGTGCACGTGTAAGAGCCAACAGTGTTCTGACAGCCACTTTGGCAACCGCCATTAGCATCGCTGCACTCGTTGACATCTAAGGAATGATTATGGTTGATAAAACGCTCGAAGGTAAGCACATCTTTGAAAATGGCATCAGAGGGCCGAACGCATGGCAGAATTTTTAGACAAATCTTCGTTGGTCCTGCACCAGCTCGAATGAGCGCTGAGCTTTTTCGGCAATTACGCTGATATAATCAAAATTGAAAATGACCGACTACTAAACAAATTTGACTTGGCGCACGTCCAAAAAAATCCGTCCACACCACCAGTCACTCGAACGCCAAGCAGAGCACAAACTTTCACCAGTCAGATTGAAGCTGCTTAATTAAAGAGCGCATAAACGAAGGCCAATCCAGAGGCTCTAGAATATCGAATACCATACCCTGCTATCACCCCATATTACACGCTCCTCGTCCTCCATATTACACCAAGAGAGCTATTGCAAACACTGGATGTTAGCAAGCGAATGTAAACACCGTTAAGTCGTTCGGATCCTTTAGTACAGGTCTAGTTGGCTCTTCTCCGCATGTGGTTGAGACAGCTTACGTTTGCAAGGCTTGTGCCTATCACCTCAACGTATTTTGAACGCCGACAATACCCAAATGCGCCTGCAGATTTCCGGAGTTTGTACTTACACCAACCAAATATGTCTTACCCAATTGTGCTTACACACATAGGAGCTTCGATGACATTCATCGACATTATCTACACACGGATTCCCATGACCGCTTAGTCAACTTCACTCGCAAGTAAGACTTTCTTCTCGACTTGCCACACAGCCCATGCGTGGCTTGCTTAACCCTCAAAGTGGACATTTGCAGGTGAAGTGGGGGGGGGGGGGGGGGAAAGAAAAAAGTCTGCCCAGGAAAACTACAAGGATTTCAAATACATACTCTCGCACTCAATACAACTTGCTTCATCAACGAAAATCTAAAGCAACTTGTCGTTTGGAAAGCCATAGTCATGCCATGATCACATACGCCCCATCTGGATACAGGTGTTATGTACTTAAACTATGCGAGTCTTCGTAAAAGCCCAACCAAAGAACACGGGGTGCGGGACCCCAGACAAAGAAAGCTATCCTAGAAATATCACGTAAACAACGTACCAGCGCACGACTTCATGTCGGCAGACAGAGCATATCCATCGTAACACACGCAAGTGTAGCCACCGTTTCCGTCGTTTCTGCATAGATGTTGACAACCATGGGTACCCAGCTCGCATATATCAGTCTGAACTAAAGGCCAATACAATAGACACCTCACAATTCTCAAAATCTATATTTAAATAAGATCCAATGTACAGTTCCACAGTGAGCATGCGATTGATGCCATCAGACAATGTTGTTTATGAGTCAGTAAGAACTTTACATTAACGAAGTGATCCCTTAAACATGTTGAGGGATGCTGTGATTAATGTTTGCTGCTTCTCTGTTTGTTGGGTCCCCTCTTTTATTTAGTTATGTTTTATTGAGTGGGTTTGTAAAACCTATAAAAGCATGAATCAAATATGAATTAAAATCTATTCATATATACGAAAAAAAAAAAGTAGGAAAAGATTGAGATGATCTGTAACGAAACCGTTTTTAATCCTTAAGAACGGAAGACAATTTAATTCGTAAAACAGTAGAAAACTTACAATGTAAACTTACATACTTAAATGGTGAATGACGAAACTTACCTCGGCAATTTCTCTTGTCTTCACGAAGCACATATCCAGGCCGGCAATCGCACCTATACGACCCAACCGTGTTTACACAAATATGCTCACATGCATTCGAGCCTGGGCCACACTCATCGACATCATCTTCACACGTCTTTCCGCGATAGCCAGGTGTGCAGACGCAACTGAAAGTTGCCTTTTCCTCTCGACACGTCGCACCGTTCTTACACGGCTTGTCGAAGCAAAACTCTTCAATAAATTGAAGATTAAATTGATTAAAAATAAAACACCTCATAAGGCAAGATTCCGACCAACTCCAGTACAGGGATATAAATGCCTGATGCTTCAGCACGGGGCATGATTAATGCCATCAATAATGTAAGACTAATATATACGCATTAAGTTTTGAAGTCAGAAGAAACGAAAATTAGGGGTACGAGAAGCTCAGGAAACAAATAACCAATTGCGTCACGATACGGTCGAAAACAAAAATTACAGCAAAGGATCGCCAAAATAAAACTGTCGAAATGTGATATGCACAAACGTTTTGTATAAGCCTTTTGATCCTATCAACACAAGCAACTTACCGCCTGCAAATTAGTTTTCTGCACGCGTGGACGCAAATAAGTTTGCGTTGCTAATGTAAAAGATTAGCAAGGAAAGGCAATACCTTTATACTTGCACACATAGGAAGCAAGATTATCACAGGAATAATCCATCCATCCAGTTTTCTGAAACAGAGCGCAATCTTCGTTATTCACGTTATTAGGCTCTCCAGCCAGCCAGTTCTTCCAAGTGCTCTCAGATCCGTCGGACCACACCCATTGACCTTCAACTTCAACGTCATTTAGGCCAATCCAGAAATTGTCGTTATAACCCGCCGACCCTCTAACTTGTTGCTCTTCAACGGAGTTGTACATGCTAGCAAGATCACCCCCATTTGCAAGACACTTGGATCGGGCATCTTTCCAATTTTCTCGCCAAAAAACATATTCATAGCGGTAGGATCCAACTTTGTAGTTAGCTGGAAGTAAAACAAACCAGGCTAGTTAAAGCATAGAAAAATTAACGCACATGCGCGATGCGTGGTGCAGGGCTTGTAGCTGAAGGAACGCACGGACACAAGCCCACACACCATTTCAAAATGCTCTTATCCTCACACGAGAACACTGCGGGAGGCCATGCCGCAGTGAAGCAGTAAGTCATAAAATTATTAGATGTCAAACACTCCGCTAACACAAGCAACGAAGTCTTCATCTCTTCACGTCTGAAAACTCAAGCCGGTGGATGTGGCGCAGGGCTTAAGCAAGAGCGTTTTCAAGTAGGAAACCACAGGTTAACTCTCCGGCAAGTTTGCAACGACCAAAGAAGCAGACCTACAACTGATGCAGTGACTAACCCCATGTCGCGCCTGATTAACTGCCGAGTGCGCTAACGATTTTCTGTTCGGTGCGCCATAACTAGATCATACTGAGAAAACCACCCGTGCAAGAAGGATTCCAACGTCACACGAGCTTTCAACCTGAGCTTAGAATCAAGCATCATCCGCTTTTAATCAAAAGCCTCAGACCTAGTGTACATACAAAGACGCGCAGCTAAGTAACTTGGATTTGCACAATTTTTACAAAACAAGTTGGGAAATTATGGATGCTGGCACATTTTCGCTACACTGGGCAAAACTGAATCCAAATGTAAGAAGCCAGCCTTTGCGCAACAACCATGCGATAGAACACTTACGCGCTTGATGACGGTATAAGTCAGGGGTACAAAACAAGTTGGGAAATTATGGATGCTGGCACATTTTCGCTACACTGGGCAAAACTGAATCCAAATGTAAGAAGCCAGCCTTTGCGCAACAACCATGCGATAAAACACTTAAGAAAAAAATAAGTCAGGGGTCATAACCAAGATAGAAAAAGAGCATGCGCTGTAGAGTCAGTTCAGACTGCCCTAGTTTCGTGGCCTAGCTCTACCCTATGCTGACGCTGTACCACTACAGCTATGGCAAGTAATACTAGCCTCGCCGAAAAGAACCCATCACTTGCAGAGGCACCTAAAGATACAACCAGCAAAGCCGAGAAAAAGTTCTAACCAACCTACTTGCAGACAAAGAGCAAAAACTTTAGGAAATACTCAAAAATGCCTAGATTTCTTAGAGACAAATATTACGATGGGAGTGCCCAAAATTCTACGCAAATATTCAGCGAAATTTTATAGTTCAAGACAATACTGCTCATACTAAACTATTCCCATTTTCTTTCAACAAAAAAATCAAAATCATCAATAAAATGTAAGAAATACTCACAAATGCACTTGGCTTTATCAGCAGCTAATGAGAAACCAAACTCGCAGTCACAACGCCACGTCTCAGAAGTCAATTTAACACACTTTTGTTCACAGCCGTGGACTTTCGCTTGGCAAGGATCCCCAAGATCTGAATTAAAAAATGACAAGCGAGCTTACAAATCATTAACAAAAAAAACGCTCGAAGAATCTCAACAGCAAAAAGAAACCAGGACCAAACAGAAATAATACAAAACATTAATGTTTTTGCGTAATTATTTGATTGCCAACAATGGATTGCAAGATTGAATTGCTGGATCCCATACGTGCTAAAAACGTGCGTCTCCAACGGCATGGCTGAAATGACATTACTCGTTCGTCAGCAAACAGTGGTGCGTGTAAGACGGCCAGCCATTGATACAAAACTCTTCGCATACGCGGACAAATGGCCTGTAGTCAGAAACGGTCCCATAATTTATGGCCCACTCACTCTTAAAATAACCCCGTGTATAAGCCTCCGTAATTGATCGTTGCACAGTGGTATGCTGAGGACTACGGTTTTAAACACCCTGACTTAATTGACCGTGCTACTGACATTTCTTCGCTTAACAGCTTCAACAAAGTTAGGCCGCACTCTTCACTGCACTACGCATTCAAAAAAACACTTTTTCGAAATTCTGCGTCAGTTTTTAACGATGTCTACTTTAATGTCCATCTTTGTCCTGTCTCTATCAGCGCTCGACACACACTGATGCTTCCACTGCCAATTAATTAAAAAAAAAAAGAATTCTAAATGTAAGCGCAAATTTCACAGAACCTCCGTAAATAATTCATCCAATAAAAGTAGCGCATCATAAGAACCTGGAATATTAAAAAATCAAGCGACCCAAGGGACTTTTCTAAACTCAGCATGCAGTATAAACCAGCATGTGAACTGACCAGAGAACCTGCCGTCAAGATGATCAGCATACAGCACATACACAGTTGAAAGGGAAAAAAACAGCTGTGAATATATAACTACGACGGACTGCCACACAGCTCTACGCACATAGCTAAACGAATTCATAGAAAAGTAAACGATTAATACCAATGCAAGAGCGAGCATCGCTGGCAAGTTTGAAACCTTCTCTGCACCCACAGGAGTAAGAACCAGCAGTGTTGCTACACACTTGGGCGCAACCATGACTACTGGTTAAACATTCATTTACGTCTAAAAATAAAGAAGAAAGTCAAAACCATGAGTGCGCGTGTGCGCGTGCTAGCGTGTCCGTGTGTGCGCGTGCTAGCGTGTCCGTGTGTGCGAGTGCGTGCGTGCGTGTGTGTGTGTGTGTGCGTGCGTGTGTGTGTGAGTGTGTGTGTGTGTGTGTGTGTGTGTGTGTGTGTGTGTGTGTGTGTGTGCCTGAGTGCGCGCGTCTTTGCGTCTTTTCACGAGTGCATGACACGTGAGGCATTACCCAAAATGAATATTCAAGCGAGAATGCAGATATAGTCCTGGACCAGAATTCAATTGAGCCCGAAAAGCGCAAAGAAAGCGCTTTCCTTGCACGATCTCGACCAACTATCTCCAAGTAGGACTTCAAACAAGCAAGGATGGATGGACAGAAATACCCAAAGTAAGAAATCTACTTTTGGTCATACACCGAAAAGAACACGGCGGATTCGGCGTCCAAGTGCTAGTCATGCTTCACTATTTATCTTACCCACGGCGCCGTAATTATAACTAATGTCATAAATTTACGCTGATTAATTTATTCCCCTTAACCACTGACGATTAATTTATGAATGCACATGTAACCAGCGAATGAATAACCATAGATTTGACGCTTATGTCTTCAATTAGGAAATTCAATTGCCCTATCTATTTGGCGGTTCAAGGATTGAACTGAAGGATTGTCACCAAGTCAGTCGAAGTCACCGCCCATTAAGTCTGATGTACCGCATACGATGTTGCAACAGAAGCGTGATGAGTCATCCGTCGTTAAAAGTTATGCGTAGATCTTTAAGTTATGAACTAACCAATTTGTTTGACTGGCTATGC
>QQSS02192004.1:0-13036 GCA_003687565.2 Craspedacusta sowerbii
TTACCGAAACTAGGTATTTTGCGACTTTCGGCGCCGAAACCGAAACCGAAACCGAATTTCGGTCGGTCTCTAGTTTTTATTGTTGTTGTTGTTGTTCTTGTGCAGATCAGGCTCCTCAAAAACACATAACAATTGACTTTCATTTAACAGCAATGGAAACATCCGATCTTTTTAAATTCCTTGAGGACAGGCGTAGTTCGTATAAAGAATCCAGAACATGTTTTAGCGGCCTTGCATAGTGTAGAAGTGCATATGGATTTAGAACATAAAGCATCTACTGCTTTTGACATATCCTCGCAAAGTTTTAGCAAATGAAGGCATTGTTGTTATTAATGACTAGCTCAAAGCGTAGTTGCAGTTTAATGCAAGCGCAACAAGCTATTTGATAATATTGACTTCGTATTGAAGAGCTATGTTTCTTTTTTGAATTGGGCAGTAGCAGTTTGGAAAAAAATGCTTTACTTGGAGCTTAAGATGTCAAAGAAATGGTGAAAGCCGAATATGCAAAATGCCACCAAAACCATGCAGAAAACAGGCTATGCCAGTAATAACCGATTTTGAAGCCCGGGATTTTCAAACGAAGCGGGTCCTTGAGAAGCGTTTGCACGTTGTCCGTGTCACTCTGGATCTGCAACCTGTGCCAAGAGAACATTCTGTGCTTGGTGAATAATCGTATCAAAGGTTAGAAGTCTCATAATTTGCAATCTGCTCGGGACGTTTCTGATCCGCTAAGCGAGCGGACTTTTAAATAAGTGCAATACCAGTAGCCTTGGATGAAGAAGGTCAACAAATCTGGTAAAAGCATCTTCTTGAGAAAGCAAAAGCTTCAAAATTCTTAAGGATGACAATGACCAAATAAGCTTAATGATAGGCACTTAATTTTGAGAGCAGAAAAAGAAAGTAGGCCTTGGAGCTCAATAGGCAGTTATGTTGATAGCTGCCATGTTACCTGAGGCATTTAAAATTCTCTATGCGCTGGTCTTTCCAATCAAATTCTGCTATGTCTAGTGAAAACCCTTTGTAGAAGGATTATACTTAATATCATATAACATTTATTATATATCAGTCAATTGTCAGTCTCAAGGACTTCAAGAAAAAGCTTCCATCATGGTAATATTTGAGAGATAAGCAATAATTGAGTGGTATAGCAATTAAATGCTAGAAATGGCCCAGTTTATTTGCTAGCCTGAACTAGGCCAAGCACCCTTAGTTTTTTTTTTGTGTTTTCTTTTATTTGATACTTGCATCCATTTGTAATGATTTTTTTGTTATGGGCTTTATTCAATGCTAATGCCAGTACTTTTCTGGTGTTTCGCACTTTTTGTTCTTTAGTGGCTATGAGTCAAAGCATATAATAGTCACCCTACATGTATGGCTATTACTGAGGTCAATAGCTGTATTGAATTCCTAGCAAGCAAGTTCATAAGTGTTCGAAAAGACTGGTTGCAAGCCTGTATTTCTTGGCTTTACGAAGAAAACCAGGTGCAGTATAAGTTTCTTTGTACGTGGTAGGTATCTCAATATTTGATGTAGTAGATGAAAACCTGAGCAACAAGCAAAGTTTAGTGCACACACATGCTAGCATTGCCTTTCAATCTGCAATTAAATGCTTAGCATTGTAAAATGTGCGTAATAGACTTGATTGGATTTTGAATTGATATTGCCAAAAGGTGCTTGGTCATTGAAAATGTCTTTAAGCAACAAGCAGTTATTTCTAAGCATGTAATATGCAATCGTAGATCCACGTTAAAAATATTCAAGTGAGTTTGTAGGGTAAAACAAAATCGGAGAGCTCCTCTTAAAACTACCTTCGAACTAGTTTGATAGTTAAAACTTTTGCTTAATGCTATACTAATACAAGCGGCCATTTTTAAATGTTTACTTGCTTGCTTTATTTGTAATGATCCATTTAAATGTTCAATTCAATTTTTTCAGACTGCTTCCCTTAGCCAGAGTGATCTCTTCTTGCAATTGTATGAGCAATGGCTGCTCTCGGATTTGGGCGAGATTGGAGCTCCTGTTCTTTCTGAGCAAATTGCTCATTCAAATAACCAAACAATATTAAGAAATTTTGCAGTTCAGGTAAGATATGTCTATTCGAGGACTTGAATTGACTTCTGGCGTTGAGGTATTCAAGTATATTACTGTCTATCCTAGGATCTAACATGACCTTGTTTTAGAATAAAAAGGGCCTGTGAATGCTAAAGTTAAATGCTTTTATATAAATAAAAGTATTAAACTAATAAACAAATAATTTGGTAACGATGTTTAGGAGTATTGCTTTCATAATTTGTTTTTATTGACTTCAACAGGTTAACTTTGCTCTGGACATCAGTCGTTCTGCCTACTCTCAGTATACATGTCTTCAAGGACAAGAAGTCGAGGAGCATAGTGATTTGGATGAACAAAATCCCGACCTAGCAGCCTTTGCTCGGTCTGAAATTCCTTTGAATGGCAAGGACCTGAATCCCTCCTTTGGAAAGGTACAGCTACATTTTTGTGTAACATTCATAGTGTCTTAAAAGCTGCTTTACTTTTCTTCAGTTGTTGGGCTTGCAATATTAATGACAGTTGTGAAATGTTATATTATGGATAGCCAATCAAGACTGTAGGAAAATTTTTTGAAACCTACAGAATAGATTATTGTTGCAAGAATTACTTAGTTGTTGGAATTTTGTAGGCTTATTGAATAAAAGACCCTTTTTTTGGATTCAAAAATCACACTAGTTATGGTAACATTAAGACGTTCATAAGAAGTTTATTCGTGTAATTTGCCTTGGATATTGGGTGAGAATGTCACTCCTTGTCTTCGGATGCGCGAGCTACATTGAGGTTCTTGTTAGGGGACGCTGACTTCAAGTACGTCCTGGTCGATATCGAGTCGTCGTGGAGCCATATCGTTTAGCTGCTTGTAGAGCAGCTTCCAGCTTGATGTGAGACTGGTATCGGCGTATGAATAGCGTGTCGTGCGCCTTCCTAGTTAAAGCTGACGTTCACGGCTAGGGAGTGGCTAGTGTGTGCAGGTGTTAAACGCGCTTGCCGCAAATGCTAAGACCAACCATTTCTTGAGTTCGGTGACATTTTCCGATGAGGCCTCCATTAGAATGAAGTCTGATTGGTCGAGTGGTTCTTGGTACGAGGCGGAAATGTGCGCACTCTGCTTCCAGTGTCCTCTTCCTTGGGTTTCATATTGCTGCTTTGAGAAAATGTCCTTTAAGATTTGGAAACCTTCCTCTAGGATTTCGAGGTTCTCGATTGTTGTTGCTACGCTACCATTGGTAAATTTAGCATCGTTTTTGGTGATCTTGAAGCGGATCTTTTCTTGATTTATTTAATTCGCCATCAATTGACCCGTTTTCATCGCGTTCGTGGTACAGCGGTTCGTTGAAACTATTCAAAAAAAAAAAAAAAAAAAAAATCGAAATCAATTGAGTCATGCCAAAATGCGAATTAACTTCAGTAGCCTTCAAATCTTTTTTATGGGATCCGAAGGGATGTAGTCAAATTTGCTCAAATCGGTTTTTGATTTTAAGTGGTAGCGTTGCCATAGTACTTTTTAATTTTTTTCTTGTCATTCTTTGCTATGGCGCTTTTTATCTGTTTGAGTATGCGTGAGACAGTGGATTGGTTAAGTTAGTAGCAGTATTTTTGCCAGCAGATCAGCTGCATGGCGGTTAAAGCACTTGTGAATGGCAGATTGCGTGTCCTGCGATGTAAAGCTTGACAGTATCAAGCATTGTGGTGACGTGATAGGCCTGTAGTAAGACTGATGCATCATTTGTATAGTACGAACGTTTTATCGGAATGGATTTCTGGGAATAGTTTTAAGAAAGCCTAATGCATTACAAGTTACATTACATTGCGAGCTACCTTTCCTCGATTACCTGAACTAATTAACGCTGTAGTTCCTTGACAATAAGTCTTGCTGCAGTTACAAGCTGGTGCCCCTGACTTTCTCTGCTTGGAAATATAGTCGATTTTGGTGATGCTAAGGCCTCTCGCGCTTAGAGCTGGTAACCGTTCAGTAGTTCTTGTAAGTAATCCCTTTTTGTTTTATTTAATTCAGTCCCTACAGATAAGGGGTTGGTTGTTTAACTTCCATATCTTTGGAGGATGATAGCTGGTGTTCACGGCGGGAGCTACGCTAAGTGCTGTTCTTATCACGGTTTAGCGAGTCGTTCCTTGCCTTTCAGGCCCAAGCAAGCCGTACGTTACTCTTTCAATTGCAAGATGGTGGGCGGACATTTGAAGCTATTGAGTATCAGCCAATTAGTCTTTTTCAGCAGGTCTTAGCTCCCGGCTTCAAGGTGTGATGACTAATTATCTATTTAATTTGTTTAATGTTGTTGTTTGTTCAGAAGTGCATCTACTTGATCCAGGATGTTTAATGTTTTTATACAGTCGTGCTCATCGTTTTTGTTATTGTTGTTTCCTTTATTATTGCTGCTGCTACATAATCTATTTCGCGTGGACTCAGTAGCTTCTAAGGGAAGTGTAGTGATTGTAAATACTATTCTTGCTTCACGCAAGTACCAGGTAGTTACTTAAAAATTATCCGAAATTTTAGAACTCGAACAAATGGTTGAAGGCTTATCAAAATCAAAGACTTTTCTACCCTGTACAGCTTTAGCAAAAGTTCCAGTTGAAGCTCTTAAAACGCTTAAGTGTTCCATAACCGTTATAAAGTTTTAAAGGTGTTAAATTTATGAATTATTTACCCGAGGCGTTTGCCCCGATCTTTTAAGTTGCCGAGGTACCTGCAGGCTCAATTAAAGTTTGCAGTGGGCCCACATGAACGCCAAGAACGCAGTATAAGTCCTCTTTAGATCAAAGCAAAGGCCATACCATATTCACGCTTAGAGTGACACAGCAAACTCTCGTCTTGGTCCATTCGTCCGTAGCTTTTCCTTAATACTTTTGGAACATTTCTAATACTTGCTTCTATTTGCTTTTCCTGGTTTTACTAATAATTTAAGTTTTCTTGAGGATTTATATATATTATATGATATACTTATAACCACCGGGAAATTTGAAGCGCACGCTTTGAGATCCAGAGATAGTAGGTGATCCTGTGTAATAATCTTTCTAAGGCGATCTTCCTTGTTCATATAGTCTTCTATCACAATCATGTAGTTCAGTGCTAGACACGCATACGTCGCATGCGTAACCACTTTTGGAAAGCCGTGCTTTAATCTTAATTTTTTATTTTAATTGATTGATTGACCGATTGATTGATTGACATTTGCCAATGTGGTGGCTACCTTTTTCGTTAAAAACTAAATTTAGCTTGTACCCTGTTCACGATTTCAGTGTTTGCTTTTTTTTTTTTTGCCGTTTCTAGTTTGAACTTAGTTTTGTTTAAGCATAGAACGTGTGGTACTAAGAATGGAATTTCTTCAATTCACTGCTTTAACATATTGTTTCTTGGCTGGATGTGAAGATGTTGAAAAAGAGCAGCGCTTGCATGGCAATTTTTCAGATATTGTTGAAGGGACCGCTACTGTGCCGCGACGGGTTGCTTCTGCTGCGAGGAGAAAATGTGCAGATGCTGGGTGGAAATGCTGAGCAGCTGGAGGAGCAAATGTCGCAGCTGCAGCTTCTCAAGTCTGTTCTGTGAGTTTTCTTTCAAGTTTGTCCTAACTATGAATCCGACGAATGTCCTTGTTATTGAAATCCAGTTATTGAAATCCAGTACGGTGATCGCGTTTATTTGACTGAATTTCGCATCAAATGTATTTTTTATTAATTGTATTGAATATATTGAATTGTATTGCTACAGCTCGTTGATCCAAATTTGCAAGAGGCTACATTCGTAAATTGTGGAGCTAGTAAGGTCCTGTCGATCAAAGGCTGACGTGAATATCGATAGCTTATGTACCTCGTGTATGTTCGTCACACTTAGATAAATTTGACCGGTTATTTTGCATCTTGCCATTGCTTGCAGAAAGCTGCCTGCGGGTACCGTCAAACTTGAAGGAATTGGTGGCGTAGATGCGACTGCAGGCGAAAGGCCTGCTTCTGTTCATCGTAGTGACGAACTTCTCTCTGGTCAAGACGGTGTTTCGGACGATGATTGGGTTTTTGATGTCAATGACAGCGACAGAGATTTTGTCGATTGCGACGCGATTGGTCGTGAAGGTGGATTATCCGTGCAACATGCCTCATCCCGAGATTGCAGTAAGCAGCTAGCCTATGACGTGCCCAAATTGAATCCATTGGCCCGTGGCGAGGGCCCGAATAGATGTGTGGCGTCCGAGAAACGCGTTCCTGCTTTGCAACCTTCTCTGGAAGTCAGTTCTGCAGAAGAGGTCCTTCTGACGGACGAGCCAAGTTTCGTCGACCTGGTTAATGCTGGAATGAGTCCCAGTACTGAAGTTTCTGCATCTGCTATCGATGAAAGAAAATCACAACATTTTCGTAGAGCTGGCGATGTCTCCGAAGGTACGATCGCAGTCAAAGTGTGTATGCATATTAAGTTGAAGTTTTTGTACACCGATCGTCAAAATCATTCACTCGTTATGAGTAGCGATAGCCAGGAGGACGCTGCTCCCTCCTTGAATGATTTATTGACGTCATGGTGTCAGCCACGCTAAACTTTACGCTGTCCTTCGCCTCGTTTTCGACTGCTTTTAATTTTTGGGACAGCAGCTGTTGTTGTTGTTGTTGTTGTTGTTGTTGTTTTTGTGTTCCTTGTTCTTCTTGAATGATCTGTTTGATTTTGAATTCGTACACGCGTTGGCATAAAGTTCAAATTAGAAGTTGGTTATGGTTTTGAGCGGTAACACCTTTGATGATTGGTAAGAGCTATTTGTCCAGAATTTTTTTTCTCGCTAAAACATGCCAAAAAGTTTTGTTTGACACTTAGTATAACTACGTCCTCCAATTATGACTGTTATATACTTAGTTGTTGTCGAACTATGGCTTTTGGATATGCAGTACGCCGAATCGAGCAGCTTATGTAGCTTCTTTGTATTTTTTACTTTACTATGTCTGTTACTATATTAATAGTGAGATAACTCTGGCGTTACAAAGCTTATGCAACTTTCTACATGTATGATTTTTTTAAATTTCAAATTTGAAATTTCTGTATTTATGGTGTTGACGCTCAATTTTTCTTGGTAGGCAGTGGCTTTAAACCCTATTTCATTCTGAATAAAATCATGACTAGAATTTCTTAAGAAAAAATCAGGTTATAGATTATGTTGCAGAACAAGCTTTAGCTAAGCAAAGCCGTTTCAAGATTTTTAAAAAAAGGATGTCAGCTACATTCCGTGAAAAGCAGCACTTAAAAATCACGAATTAAGTCCCCGTTTCCGCATGTCGAACGTTGTGGTCTTCACTGATGCCTGCGTCTGGTTTTACTTGTCTTAGCGCCATCACTGCTGCTGCTTGTAAATTCCTTTCGCTATGTTCGATGATACTGATGCTGGCTAGGTTTTTAGTTCCCTCGTTCTTGTCAGGGAAGGCTGTCGATCTCGTGTATGGACCCCTGGATTTTTTTGGGCGCTCTGTTGCATAATTTTCCTCTTCGTTACTTCTGCCTGATATCTTAAGGTAATAAAGATGCTGCTGCTAGCTGCTATCGTGTATGTTTTACCTTTCTAGCTGGTGTTGGACGACTCCTGCTACTGAATGAAGTGGCGAATAGTTTGGGATTGCACGAGGAAGTATGGACACAGGTAGAACAAGTTTTCCCCATGATTACTAAGGTTGCTCATGTGGGTTTGTGTCTTCCATTTTCGACTTCTTCACTGATTGGGAAGTTCTGGGCGTAGTAACCGAATAAATATGTTTTGATCTTGTCATCTGCTGTTTTGGTCTAATCACTTGGGTGTTTCCGTTTTGGTGTGCAGAAAGGAAGTTTTGAGAAGTTTCGAGACAAAGGACAGTCTCAAAACAAACGAGAAGTTTCGAGACGAGAATAACATCGGTATCGGTTCAAACGAGACGAGAAATTTCTCGAAATTTCTCTAAGTTTCTCGTTTCAAACGAGACTGAGTTTGGAGACACATACCCTTACTGTGAATCATCCTGTCCTATTTGAGCCAGGCCCTGTTAACCATCTTGTGATGAACCCCTATTAGCGATCTTATCCTACTTGCAAAAACCCCTATTAACCGTCATATCCTACTAGCAAAAAGCCCTGTCAAACAAGGATCTGTGTCTCGAAACTTTCTGAGTTTCGAGAAGTTTTGAGACGAGATCTTCGCCGCTGACCAAGTAGATTGGCAATGAAATGCACGCCGCGTTGACGTTGTTGTTGGTGGTGAAGAGTCAGGATGCGCAGTCCATCGATCGTCGGTGACAGCAAATGAGACCAGTCGTCGGATGTTGGTGCAGCCTCTCAAAGAGCTAAAGAGCTCAATACGTGCCCTCAAAGGGAGGTTCGGACGACTGGTCGATGCTCCAACGAACTTGAAACTTACATCGCATTGTCCCCTGTTACCAGGAGACACTCTTCTTGAAGACCTTCCCAACGGACGACGAAGTCGTGCTGTGCTGGTTAGGTCTTCTTAGGAGATTCGCCAAGCAGGGTAACCCCATAATTTGTCACATACCCTGCTTGCCCACCGACCGCCGCGTGGACACTCTCCTAGTTGGCCGGCGAACGTTGGCGTACATGCCACTGGCAGTTTTAGACCGGTAGGATCGGCACGGTTAATTGTGCGAGGTGCTGCATTTTCTAGCAAGTAATTGATATTAGCCGTGCTCGGTTGTTTTTTATTTACATGTGCCGTCTTATGATTCGAATTCGTGGATTGAAATGGTCCAGATTTTACGAACTGGATACACGCGAGCTTGCTCGTTTTCCTTTAGGCTACCTTCGTTACGTTACTGTCGCAGTTGAAGTATGACTGCGAGTATTCCTTGGAAGCGCTCATTACAGACAGTTCGTGTATATTTGTGCATGTTGTTCTGAGTAACCAGGTACTTCAATATTTTGTCTTCCTTTTTTTCGCCTACTCGGTGTTCTTGAGATCGGAAGTGAAGTGACTTCATGTGGGCTTTACGTTTTGCATACGCTGCGCGCTGTGATCTTGAATTCGATGGTGCGTACAAAAGGTGTTGATACAAGATGGAGCAGTGCGGAGTATATTTCTTGTATGTTTATGCAATGCTTGGTTGCGAGTAGTTATTGTAACGCAAGATCGTTGTCTGGCTAGTGAAAAAAAAAAAAAAAAAAAAAAACTACAGCGTTTGCGCGGTAAGTTTCCAGGCGTGGGTTTACTGGCTTATTGATGATCGGCACTTTTTACTGCAACAGCAATAGGCGCATGTCTAAGTATTGTCATTGTGTGCTGCATTGCTTAAGCGAAATATCTGAAAGCTGTATGTGCACGCTTCGAAGCAGGCTCCGCTCTGGTGAGCGGCCCAGTTGCATGTGCTTGCTGCTTTGCTTGCTAGGTGCTGGAAAAGCTGATAGGTTTCTCTGCAAGCGATATGCGTCGTGCAGTTAAAAAAGGAGCGGATCCTCACGCTAAAGGTCTTCTTAGAAAAGTGAGTTGTTCTGCTGTTCACGCATTACGTGACCTGTAGAAATGATATGTAACCTAATCGCCTCGTCCCAACTTGGGGCTAGTCTGTCTTATGGGCTTGTCTGCTGATTTTCCGTCCTTGCTTATATGATTTGAATGTTATGCTAAGCTTTTCTGTCACTGGAATCCTTAGCAGTTGAAGTTTCTTTGACAGGTCAGTGCAATGACCGATGGTGTGATCCTTCGCTCCAGATTCGTTCGTTTATAAAGATTCGTTGATGCGTTTACGCTTTTTCACCATGCGATAGAATTTCGATTTCTTAGTGGATGGTGTCAAGCTCCGTCTTTCTTTACTGTGGTGATTTCGTGCCTTGAAGTGGATTTTCCTGACCATTTTATTGAATTTAATCCGCAGTGTTTCGTATAATACTGTTGTTTCATTGACATTACTATTTTTGATAACGACAGGCTGTGAGCAAGAGTGAATTGGACTTGCAGAAGTATGCATGGACTATGAAACTTTCCCGCAGCCATGGCTCAGTGCTAGAGGTATTGGTCATGCACGCTACGAAGAAGACGTGATTCTTATTGGGAGATGTGGTCATGTTGGAGTCACGGAGTTTCACTAAGCCAACGCTTTTGATTTATGTCTGGTCAACTACGATACTGCATAAGTTTTGACATGAATTTTTGTTTGCCTGTGATGTTTGTCCATTCCTCATCTCCCTCGCACCTATTCGCTTTTCGATTCGGCTTCGCATGCTATGATATGTGGTTTTTTTTTGTTTGTTTAAGTTTGGATTTCGTTAAAGCGCCGACCCTCTTGCCACCTCTTTATGATTTGCCAAGTCGACAGTGGCTTCAAGTCATCGAGCTAAATGGTAGTGATGAACGGAGGTGATGGTTTGATTTCGGTCGTGACGGTAAAACTCGTATGCTTTATTGAACAACCGGTGCGATGCCGTGCAATCAATGATAGTCTGATTATTCGGACATTTTGATGGTTATGGAGTTGTCTGCAAATAGATTTTTTGGTGGCAGAGTCGATTTTTGTTATTTATATTATTATTTATTACTATTTATATTTTATTTCTTTTATTTCTTTGTTTATTCCTCCAGCTTGATTTGCTTTTAGACGGGCTATTTTTAACCATCGTAACTACAATAACGAAGTGATGTGACGGCAGCATTGTCACGTCGCATGGTAGGCTGCATGTCCGCCTGGACGTGTGAACTTCCGCTCCGTTCATTTAGGACATCCAGGGAATCTTCCAAACGTCCACAATCCATCCAGGGAATCTTCCAAACGTCCACAATCCATCGGCACGTCCGTGGACGTCCATGCTCGCCCACTTCGGATGGACGAAAGTTGCTGCATTCGGGACGGTCCAGTTTTGGAGGTCACCTCCACGTCTGCTTTGGCTACTCGACCTAACATGCTGCGTTGCTCGGAACATACGCTTTCATCAGTTTCAAGGCTCGCTATATTTCGGCAGCCTATTTTGGAAATAATTGAGATTGCATTGCATATTAAGGCAAAAAAAAAAAAAAAAAAAAAGAAGAAGCAGCCGCCATTAAATATGTTACTATAGCCTTGGGCTTACTTTCGGATAAAATAACGGAAATTCTTCTGGCGTTAGCTTGGGAAAGGTGCACTAATATTAAACTGCAAGGCTGTGTAAGACTCAAGTGGGAAGACGATCCAGGGTCCTAACTCACGTGGAATAATTCAAGGACGTCCTTCATAAGGGGTCAAGCTCGAAGATTTTTTTTCGAGCTTGAAGGTACTGACGTGGTGTGACCGTCTACGGAGCAAACTCTCTTATTAGGATTTAGGCAAGATGGTAGCTTGAAAAGAGCTCGCGGAAATCTGGGAGATATTCGTATTAGTGATACAGATTGGTACTGGCTTATTAAGGTAGTACTTTACTACGGTAATCATTGTTATAAGAATCGTAGATCATCAGAGGAAACTACCACGCAGTAACTTTTTTTCTGACCAACTTGTACTTTGAAAAGAATCCCTGCCGCCCCGGTAAGTCATATCTTATTCATCTACTACCGTAAAATGGTTGTTTCCAACGCAGAGACGCAGAAGGAACTTCGGGAGCTCGCAAAAAAGGTTGCTACCCAGGAGTCCATTGACGAATTCAAAAAAATTATAAGCGAACAGAAGAGCTTAATCGAAAACTTAAAAGGCAAGGTGGAACTACTTGAGGAGCAAGTTCAAACATTGAAGCAGGCTGATGACGATCGAGAGCAATACTCTCGCCGCCAGTGCTTGAGAATAAGTGGTGTGCCCGCATCGCCCAACGAAAATGCAGACGAATGTCTGGAAAAAGTTTCAACCATCTTAAACGAGTCCGGGGTACTAGTGCCAGACGCCGTCTTGGATAGAGCCCATAGAGTTGGGAGGCCAAGTGGGAAGCCCCGGCAAATAATTGTAAGACTTGACACGTGGAGTCACCGAACAAGTGGCTACAAGGCGAGAAAAAACATTAATCAGCGATTCGGGTACACGATCCAAGCAGATGTGACAAAAAACCGGCTTGACCTGCTGATGAAAGTTAAGGAACTTTGTAAAAACGTCATTCAGGCCAAGTATGCATTTACCGATGTTAATTGCTATTTATGCATAAGGATGCGAGATGGAGGCATACAGCAGTTCAAAAACTTGCGAGAAGCAATGAAGATTTTAGGCCTGAAAGAGCCCGAAGCTGCGCACAACGACAACGTTTGAAGACTCAGGCCAAGACGCCGTATATACTTTTTCAAACTTGTAACCAGGGTGTTAGACATTATCTTACTGTTGAATGTCATACAATAGGTTAAACTTGCTTAACCTGAATCCGTGGCAAGTTCACAATTAGTATTAATATTGGGTAGTACTATTTTATTGCTATTTGATTTTGTTTGTTTCTTTGCTACTTGCCTTATACGCTTGGGGTTTCTCATCTGTTTCTGATTCTAAGTGCTTGCACTAACTTTTCTTGTCTTGCAAATAGTTGCCAACTCGTCCTTTGCTGGTCAGGCTCAATTCACGTAGATTGAGATCTCCTCGGCAGGAATTTTCCAACGCAGACGAGAACGCATATTAGATCGCCGATTAAATTTATTGCTTAATGACCCCGCTGCAAAACAAATCGCATAATACTGTGAATTGGTAGTCATGTCAGCTGTTATTCTGCTCATTTTCTGCTAACCTCCTGCCATCGCTAGGTAACTTGCTGGTCGTAAATGGAAACGCCCTTCTATAATTGAATTGCTGTGAATAACTGAATCTCTCTACTCCCAGCCTTAGTGCCTGCTCCTATTACGCTTTATCTCGCGTCTGATAGAATCTTTAGAACCTTTTCTATACTTCTTGCTAAACAAGCCAAATCTTTATATCCGCTTAATTACACCCACCGTGCGAGTATCCTATTGTATCGTAGATGAAATATAGGAATAAGGATAAATGTGGGTCATGCGGGCGCTCAATCTCTAATCACCTAAAACTAATAACTTGTTCCAGCTGTTTTAGGTATTTCCGTATCAAATGCAGTACTGCAATACCGTAT
>QQSS02192015.1:0-13035 GCA_003687565.2 Craspedacusta sowerbii
ACACACACACATACATACATACATACATACATACATACATACATACATACATACATACATACATACATACATACATCTGTCTGTGTCTATCTATCTATCTATCTATCTATCTATCTATCTATCTATCTAACTATCTATCTATCTATCTATCTATCATCTGTTTATCTATCTATTTATCTATCTATCTATCTATCTTTCTATAGATCTATCTATCTATCTATATATCTTGCAGTTTGTCTATATCTTTGTCTTTGTCTGCATCTTTGATCATTACACGGAGCACAGCGGCGAACTTGTCATATTTGCTCGCTAATTTATGAATAATTAGCGTCACCATTACTTTGCTATTGTTTCGTACGACAGTCGGGGACTCGAAGTGGGCGACCTGGTCGTCCGAAAGGATCGAAGGACTCGAAGCCTCGCAAGCGACGAGATCATTGCCCTAGTAAGGCCAGCCCTGGTCAGAGGCAAGAGGAGCAGATCGGGAAGTTTGCTGGTGTGGGCAGTAGAGGTGGCGTAGCGCCGGACTCACATCCTGATCTGGATGAGGTAAAATGATGCGTTTCGCTGCACGTTCCCTTTGAAACTTTGGCGAAACTTTTGTGTTTCGTCAGTGCTATCAAACAGTTAGTTATTGTCGATGCGCATGTGAAGTCAAAAGCTTACTTGGAGTTGCAATTACCGAAGAACCCTCCGTGGTACGTTTCCGTTCGTTAAAGGAGGGTTCGATGGCCAGATGCTGTGGAAGGTGATCTCCAATGTACCAAAGACTTGTTTGGCTGCACAAAATTTGTGTTGATGTGCTGTTATCAGCGATGGCTTTTAATATGTGTTTCCTGTAAGGGTCTGGGTCTTGAAACTCATTCTCGTTTGAAACGAGAAATTTCGAGAAATTTCTCGTCTCGTTTGAATCGATACCGATGTTCCCGTCGTCTCGAATCTTCTCGTTTGTTTCGAGACAGGCCTTTATTTCGTCTGGAAACTTCTCGAAACTCAAGAAGTTTCGAGAAGCAGACCCGTAGTTTCGAGAAGCAGACCCGTAGTTTCCTGAGAAGTTACTTTTAGTCAGTTACTTTAATTTTAGGCTGGGGACGATGCATGTTGGTCTCCCTCTGGCGCCAAAAGGAAAGGGCCCGGAGACGAGTTCTGCTGGTCTCCAGCTGCTGGTACCAAAGGTAGGAAACCCGGGGCGCTGTTACCCGCCTCGCCCGTCAAGCGCCCCCGCGACGACTCGGACGCCGGACATTCGGACAACGACAATGCCGCGTCGGAGCCGGGGCCGGAGTGGATTGTGCCTGAGGAGAAGAAGGAGATGTTTTCCTTGGTGTTGGCGGATATCAACAGAAAAATCCTGGGTCGTCCTCTATGGGCGTGATTTTCCATATATAAATATGACATGTATGATATGCACTTAGGTGAGAAACTGTGGCTGTTGATATATTTAAGTTTTTTTTCCCTTATGTCTTAGTGCTGTTCTTTTTTTTTGGTAGTGATGCTAGTATACCGATAACTTTTTTCTGAGCGAATTTTGCAGTTGCGTGAGCAAGAATTATTCGATTTTTTAAATTCTAGTTAGTCAAGTTTATTCTTGTTTTTTTTTTTTTTTGTTTAAATTTCTATAGTTCATGTTCGTAAGAAACATGGAGCTGGTGTTGCGCAGTTGTCTTGAATCACCAGAGGGAAGCCTTTTAAAAGGCCCAAGCCTAGCCCTGCAGTAGCGTTCACAGAAGTCGCTTGGCAGCATCATACTCTGACAGCGAAACCGCTTCCTTAATCTGGCGGCAGTGTTGCTCAAATGGATTTGTTGCTAGTAGAATTTTATTCTTGGGGCAATAAAGTGAACTCATAACTTCGGGAGTTGAGCAGGTATGCCGGGATTGAGATGTTCAGAAAGCAGTCAACAATTTGATTACGCGTTAACCCCTTCCCAAATTAATTTCAAACTACGTTTGTCGCGTGCGGTTTTAAACTTATCATGTCACGCGCATAATCTGCTGTCAACATAACATCAAGCAGCGTACGCGTGACATGTTTCTTCTTTATAGGACGTCTGTTGGACACGGGTAATTTTAGATTTGAGAAATTTTATTTACAATTTAACTGCGGCTAGACTTTGCAACATGAGCTGCTTGTTTTTTTACGAATCGGCACTTGGTTTCGACTGGTCCAGAGCGGCGTGCTCCCGCCCCTGCTAGATTTAGGAATCCCGAATCTCCCGGACTTCAACTTGGGGTTCACAACCGCGTTATTAGCACACTGGCATGCGTATCTCAGCTAAATGGTTACCCCAAGATGTAAAGAGGAACTTTGATGATGCGAAATAATGGACATAATAGGCCTTAAGATACGCTGTGATTTTCATTCGCGTCGTTTTGCTACAGAATCAGTAAAGATTGAGTGGTAAAAGGAAACAAGCCGAAGGCCAAGCTCGTTGCGCAAGCGCACAGGGAAGAAATTGTGGAAAAGAATGAAGGAAAGGCTTGCAAAGGGACGCAAGATGTTTTTGGATTGTTCGAAATATGGACAGATGTTGCAAAATATAGTGTGCATGTAAAGCCAAGATTTTATTTTGGAAAACGTAGATCTAACATACAAAAAAAACGTTCAAGGCTTCTAACGGTGAAGGCAAGACAAGAGAAGGCAAGAAAAGACAAGAAAAGATACGAGTCTATTTACCAATGAAGGTATTCGTTTTGTACCAATCGAGCCGAGACAAACCAGATCGAGTCTAGATGCAGGCAGCTTGCAGACCTCAACCGAGTGTAACCACTTAGATCGAGTCTAGATGCAGGAAGCTTGCAGACCTCAACCGAGTGTAGCCACCTAGACCGAGTCTAGATGCAGGAAGCTTGCAGACCTCAACCGAGTGTAGCCACCTGGATTGAGTCTAGATGCAGGTCCATCACCGCTTTGTCTATCAGCTGCATCCTCCAGACTGACCTACCTCCATAAGTATGGACAGAACACAGTCAAACTATCTACTATCTGATTTTCATTTGCAGATTCTAGGGAACCTTTCTACCACGATGAATAATTTCTCAAGACCTTAAGAAAACTCAGACTCCAGATCAAATTCCAGACCCCTACTAGCGTACGTCCTTTAAGATATCTGGCAGGCATGTATGCTTTCCTTGTATAGGTAACAAAACCATGATCGCAATTTGTATGACGCCGAATGCAACAGCAACTACTTACATATAATTTGCTAGCATGTCCCATGTCAGCTTGCTAAACGCTCTGGTCGAAAAAAACCATGAGCGCAATCCGATAGGAATCTCGCCTTCAGTCTGTAGCGTCAACAACAATCTGCAAACCTATAACCCAGAGTCGACAAACATTTTATTTGGGTCGCACTCACTATCTAGCTGCAGTTTGAGGGGTTGACTACACGCTCGAGGTGCGAGTACAAACAAAATCAAATAATCAAAGATGTTCTTTTTATTTATTTATATGATGCTAGTTAGTTCAGTTATCATTTAGTAACACATTGGTTCACCACTTATGAGTCCATGTAGTGGTGGGAATGAGGAAATTCTCTCCTAGATGCTCTAATTGGACACATTCAAATACTAGGAGTGATGCCCCTAACATCAGCAGTGCTCTGAGATTATTTTCTGACAAGGTATCATTCTTGAAAATGGCGTTTGCACCCAACGTACATATAAAAGTTCTTCAACCACCTCAAATTAAAATTTACTATTCACCATCTGTGAGATTGTCTTTCCACGTTTAGTCAAGACGGAAGGAATTTATAAGCAGCCTATATTATCGATTCATTTTTACGTGACGAAGTACTTTGCAAAGTTCCCTGAGATGCGAGTTGATTTTGTAATTGAGCAGTCTATTCGGCACAGACTTTACGATCCAGCTGCGCCTATTTCTACTGACGTTTCCTGCCATGATAACATCACGGATTGTGGTCTTTCATGACAGTCAGAATCTCCTGGCAAATGAAACATATTGTAGTTTGCTTCGCGTCATTTGATGGATACGTATTCAAACTCCATCCTTCCTAAAATTGCTGACAGTCATTGCCCACGTTTCATGTTTTGATCTGGGCAATCATTGTCAATTACATAATGTGACTTCATCCTAATTACGATGACCTCGACGTGGCTTTGAATAATGAAATAGAGGAACTAAAGTATCTTACACGAATCAACTCTAAAAAGGAAATGATCGAAGGTACTAATTTCTTGATGATTATAGCTTACTAAATACAATTTTTCAAATTTTTTATGATTTCTTCGCTTTAACTTTCATTAAGATAGTTTGCAAGTATACTCACGCGTAGTTATATAGGTATGTAGCTCCGCACTGTTTATGTTGCGTCTTCAGAATGCCTCGAAATTCTTGTTATATAAACGACATTTCTAATACCAGATACGTGCGTATGGTAAGTAGTTACGCCAAAGAAATCATTGCTTAATGAAGTAGGGTTCAAAATGTATCGGAATTAGATGCTTAATGACAAAAACATCTTTTCATCAAAGAATTCAACCGCAACTATCTAAGTGTCATCAAGTCTTGAATAAACAGGGAATCTCCAACATATGGCGCTTATTTATTGATTTTGAATATAAGAAGGAAAGGTAGGCTTGCGAACTTGCAATGTATAAATCCGAAAATCAACGCGGTAATCCACGTCTTTTGAATCGGTTAAAACGTAGCGTCCACTTAACACAGCTGTCTTTGTTGGTAAAATCACCAACATTTTGGATTTTTTTTTCGATTGATTAAGGCCTATCCTTGGGCCGAATGTGGAGGCAGACCATGGTTTGGAGACCCGTTCTACAACCTTCTAAATCTGTGGGTGGCAGAACATGCAACCTCAACCAAAGTATACATCGTAGACTCAAACAAACTTCTCTTTGGGAAGCGACCAATACTTGACTTTAACATAACCGTTGATGATTCGTACTGGGTTTAACGGTCTTTATAGGATCCCGTTTCATATTCGATTCGTACACGCGTGTGTAGCGGGAAGTTTTTACCCGATATTCCATCGGTACCATCTACTAGTCCGTATTGGTGTTTTCTGTATTTTCTTGCGTGTAACGTTGGTGAATGCAGCTAAAACCATCTTCATGTGCAAGCTTGTGCGTTTATATGTGTTTGTTTGTTTGTATGTGTGTGCGCGCACGCGTGTGTGTGTGTGTGTGTGTATGTGTGTGTGTGTGTGTGTGTGTGTGTGTGTGTGTGTGTGTGTGTGTGTGTGTGTGTGTGTGTGTGTGTGTGTGTGTGCCTAAAACTTTACCTCAAGCCTAGAACGCATTCAGCTTCGGAAAGTGATTTGAGAGGCGGCATCTCTGCAATATTCGTGGTTCGATATTTCAACTTAAAAATTTGGGTTGGGTTTGGGAAAGGCTTGCCAGCAATACTGTGATTGCCGATCTGAAACGAGTGGTGCTTATTGCTTAAGCTTTCCCAGTATTAGCGTGAAGATCCAGGTGGCGAACAGGGGCGCACCAACGCAAGTAAAAAACATTACGCTCCGCGAATTTTCGCAGCAGTTTGTTCCATCACTTTCATCCCACTTAGCAGAGAAATGAAATAAATAGTGAAGATTTGTCGTTAAAACTGGCAAGCTCTTGAAACTTTGCAGACCCAAAGCACTCGCCTACGCATATGGAGGCAAGTGTGAAAAGATGCGAAGAGGTTGTTTGTAATGGTGGCGTGGTCCCGATAGTAGGCATGATCACGACCTGCAAATCGTCGACATGGCAATCTTTCTTGGCTACCATTACTTGATGTTCTCGTTGCTATTAGGTTCACCTTCTGAAACTGCAGTTCCATACGGAAGATTGACATAAGGATTTTCAGTTCTTTTGAAGGAGGCGAACCCCGATTACCATGGATTGCTGCTGGTTTTTATACACCATCCATTGACCATTGATATAGCTGGAACCATACCAAGTTAGTATAGTTAAACCAACTATACGCATTATATAATTAATTATATAATTAATTATATAATTAATGGTACACCATCGGTGCTGGTGTTAATACACCGTCCTTCGACAACTGATATAGCTGGAACCATACCAAGCGCCTCCCTTCTATGGTTGAATTTTAACCCGCACCACAAACCCCCCGGTATCGAGTTGAACGTGGTCATTTAAAAATTCTTTGACCTCAAAATCAGAGCAAGTAAGTAAAGTAAGAACTCCTAAACCTTCGAGATTTTCCAAAAATCTCAAGACATCTTTCGGCGCAAAGATCTTCGCTCTTCAACCTCATCTGGTTATTGCTCGACCTTTCTTGAAATAACCGAAGTTCGTTCGAACAACAATCGAACGAAAGTGCGCCTCAAGCTATGCGTTGATTTCTTTTGTGCTCGGGTTAACGAACTAATTTCGGGAAAGGTGTTAGTTAAAACAAAGCCTTATCTAAGTCTCACACTTCCTTATAAAAAGTCTTACTTTCCATTATTGTAAGTGCAATGTTTGAAACATTAAGATGCAGAAGAAAAGATATTCGTTTCAAACGTGTTTGAGAACGCTCAATAATGACAAAGAGCTGGCCAAACGATTGTACTCAAAATCCTAGGTTACCGTATCTTGAAACCCTGGCATTCGCAAAGCATGGATAGCTTTTCTATAAAAACCGTGGGTTATCGTTTGACCAAGAGTAGCAATCTGTGCTTAGTGTTCATCGCTGTTGGACGTTGGATCTCTCGAAAAGACTGACTGGTGAACCTGAAAAAATGACTGCAATGAAGCTTGCCTTGTTTCTGTCGATGCTTGTATGCATGGAAGCATTTCTTACTGAAAAAAAGAAAGGCACAGGTATCCTGTATTGCTGTCCTCCGTACTAACTACACGAAGTAAAAAATTTAAATTATGTTTGATATATAAATATGAGTCAACTAAGTTTGTGAGGTTTACGAAATAAAGCATTACAATTACTATTATGTGAGGTGACTTTTTTATATTTTTATAATTTAAGAAAAATTGAATGATGTTAAGTAGGTTAATTAATCATTAATAGAATAATAAAAATTTACCTATAAAAAATACGCTTGTTCATTACTTGACAACCATGTTGCACTCCAGCCAATGCCAGAGCGTATGTATGGCGGATTCGGGGTTGAGTTTGTGCGCTCCAGGCTCGACTATCACAACGGAAGGCACGCTTCGGAAAGCTAGAATTAAACGCAGTAGCCATCATATTAGGAAATGTCAAGAGTACTTTGAGTTATACAATAACTTACACTAAGGTTGTCGTTGCTTTCAAGGGTAGGACAGGTTAGTTATTCAGTTGTGGACACAGGGCTTTCGCTTAAGGCTATAATCACCATAAGAGGTCTGGTGCTCATATATGCAGTTGTGAGTGTAGAGAAACGAAAAAGGTAGTGCTTTTGTTATGGCGCGTAGAGTTTATCTGTTTTCGTTGTGATTTTTAGAGCCTACTCTTGCGAAAGTATCTGGCTCTGAACTGGGTTTGTTAAAAAAACTTGCACCGTCAGCACCGCATGTTGACGCAGGTATGAAGCTACAAATTAGTTTAAAATTTGTCTTCTTTCTTCATATCAACAATATCCAACCTAATTTTGATTAGGCTTCTTGCTGACTTGTTCTCTGTAGGTGAAGATCTCGCACTTGAATGAAACTAACACTTGATGAACTACCAGAAGTTAATGTTCAATCATATTTGCTGCAAACATTGTAATGGGAAAACTTGCCAAGCATCATAACAGCTACTGCGTAGTATGACGTGATTTTACTCTTAAAATGTAGATGTGCCGGCAGCCGATGAGAAAGCAGAAGCTTATGTGGAGGACGAAGCAGGTGTGGACGGAGAGTTGCATTAGAGAAACATTCGCTTCTGTTGACAACCGGGCTCAGTGAAACTGGACATGTTGATTTGTAATGCCTGTTCATTTTGCTCGCATTTAAACAAATGAAGAGATCAGAAGAGAACAGTTCAAGATTTATTTCCCAAGACAAAGGGCAGCATTGAAGAAAGACTCTGAATAACCCTGCATAAGATGTAACCCTGCATAAGATGCTTCTCGAGGTGTCATGTGCAGAAGCTCTCACAAATGCATTTCTTGGAGCCTGAGACATTCTCTATTACTCCTTACTCACATCTATTACACATGCTTCCTGATTAGAGTAAGAGGGATGAAAAACAGGGGAAAGAAGGAAGGAGGTGAGATAAACCGGGTGGAAAATGCATAACTATAAATGAGCATACGACTTGTGAGATGCACAAGTTTTCGCAGACACAAACCTTTCGGATAGAAACAATTCCTTTCGGATAGAAGCAACACACACTTACACCCAATATATCTGCTCCTCTCAAAATAGTGCAAATATTAAAAATTTTATGCAATAATGCAGCATTTGGGTCTGAAGATGCAGCAGAAACAAACAGATGCTTTAACAGTTGCCTCCCACCTACATCACGTCTTGATTCTACGACGTCGAGAGGAAAAAAGATTTTTCGAGTTGATCCATGCTTCTATATACCTACCTGAATATAAAGTTTGAAAGGGAAGCAGGCTCTAATTCTATTTAGAGCGCCAAACTTTCAAACGTGGTGGTCCAATAACGATGCTAAACAAAACGATTTTCAGCAATCGTCTAACAATACTCAAGATTTCTCTAAACCAGTTTTCATGGTAACGTAGTATAAGCCTTCTTATTTTTTCAGCCGTTTGGCTCTCAGCTTATGGATCTCTGAGCTGCATTTAATAAGATAAAACTTGTCTTAAGTCACTAAGTCCAGTAGATCCATGATGTATGCAGTCATGTAACAAGTTCTTTAGTAAGAATACTTAATGAAGAATACTCTAGGATGCCCAGGGTGATTTTGAAAAGGAACTCGAGCACCTCACAAATTGGTATCCTCTAGAACAAAGGCTGAACCATTCCCGAATCACGAAACGGCCTGAAGACTTTATTCCACATAGGCATTCATTATATACTTGAACTGTATAGCCTCCAAGTGGAATTCTGCCCAAATTGTAATCAAAAACAAAGCCATTGGAAGTAAAATGCGTTTTCGTCTAACTTGCTATGACACATGATCTGATACATAGCAAAAATTTCTCTGTCATCAGTCCACAAAAGCCACTTTTCAAGATTGGCATAGATTATGTGTCTGCTATGTTCTGAAAGAACCATATGCATCGGGGGCCTCTCATTTTGGGCCTTGACGATTCCAGCCAAGTTCTGTCTGAAAAGTCACCGATTTTGACTTGCAAGGAAGTGACTGGGGTCCTTCCGTAAATGTGTTCAGGTGGGACCCCTTGTCCTTTAGAACGTACCCTTGGCAGACTCTGACAGTTTGCAGGAAGCAGACAATGTTCCCCGAAGCTTGGAAAACTCACCCACTAATCCGCCCCAGCGGAACTTCCGACCTATAGCATTGGAACTGGTTTTGGCAAAAATATTTACCTCCATCTTGCAAAACCGCATCTATCGCTTCGTGAAGTCCAAAGACTTTTTAGAAGACACATTCCAAATGGTCTATGGTCCTACATCTCAGGTATAATTAGGCAATACGAAACCATGACTATAATGATCACTAACGCTAGGATAAGGAAAGGAAACTTAGTCATAACTCTGCTCGACCTAAGGAACACCTTTGCAGAGGTGCACCACAACATCCTTGAAACAGTGTTAGAATACCACCACGTCCCTCCGGAAATAGGTAGGCTAGTGCGTAGTTTGTACAACAACAACAACAACAACAACAACAACAACAACTCAATCTCTTTTCCCAAAAGTGCGTATACAAATTTACAGAAGAGTTATCAAAATGTGTCACACAATGGGAAGGAGGGCTCTTCTTAGCAAAGCTGATCAGAGTTGAAGAGACCCCTTTATACTACTCGAGATAAGTATGTCAAACTATTCAACTATAAAAGCAATTGCAAATCAACATCGTTCAACAGTTTCTGTCACAGGTTGCCAAATGCGAGACGAGCGGTTTGACAAAGACAATGATGTGCACTTGTCTCAGGCAGGAATACGTTTGAACATGCAGCAGTAAATGATCATAACCTCATACTTCGAAGTAAGGAGACCAAACAATTGCATGTTTGTATAATGCTTTACTAGTACCGAAGTTAATCTCTAAGTCAATCAATTTATTGAGAGTGTTTGCGCGAGCGACACTTCATTACCTTTCACCGTAAATGAGGGTTTTTGTCCTGGGCACATGGAGACGTCGGTAAGTCACCATTTTTCCAGTCGTACATGAACAGACATCTAATTAGTTCTATTAGATCCCCAAGCTTAAGAATTTGTAATTTATCAAGAAGGTTTGCTGTCGGAGCATGATAGTCAAACGAAGTGATTATTCTGATCGTCTGCTTTCGCATGCGATATAGTCTCTGTAGGACCGTTTCACTAGCAAAACCCCGTACGAGGAATCCATACGTCAGATGGCATTGAAATAGGCTGTAGTAAAGACTCTTAAGGGTATTAAACGGTACATAAGGACGTACCCTTGATAATATTGCAGCTATTCGGGTTAAATTCTTAGAGAGATCTGTGATATGTCGCCTCCAAGTCAAGGATTCGTTAATCAAGACGCCTAGGTACTTTACCTGGTGGGACAAG
Source organism: Craspedacusta sowerbii (assembly GCA_003687565.2). Taxonomy (NCBI): domain Eukaryota; kingdom Metazoa; phylum Cnidaria; class Hydrozoa; order Limnomedusae; family Olindiidae; genus Craspedacusta; species Craspedacusta sowerbii. Next base: position 10,575 of record QQSS02192015.1, read on the forward strand.
AACAATTTTGTGCCTCCATGGACTATTGTGAACCGGAAGTCAGCTTTTCTGCTAAGTGGCTTGAAGAGGACAAGGTCAGTCTTTTTGGCATTCAATGTAAGCCGATTTGCACATAGCTAGTCAAAAAATCTTTTTAGGTCTTTAGTTAAGGACTTGCGGATGACCTTTAAGGACGAGTCACATAGAAGGACATTGGTGTCATCTGCGAAGTAGTGCATTGTCGAGTTAAATGGGCTATGCCGTAAGTCGTTGATGTTTATTAGGAATAGCAAAGGTTGTAACAAGACTTCCAAGTCTCCATTGTAACTAGGTTTTTCTTAACGGATCCGATTTGTGTGCACAGGGGTCCTCCAGGGAGACAGCCTTTCGCAACTATTATTTAATCTTCTTGTAAACAAATTGATAAATAGCATAAAAGCCGAGAAAGTGCAATGTTGGGCTACACTAGTGCATGTCCCACTAATTCGCGACACTGGTTCCAGTTTGCGGATGACACTGCAATAACATCGGAAAACGAAGAAGACAACCAGCTTTTGTGCAACTTCTTCACGAAATGGGTATCGTGAGCGGATCTTCACATACGAGTAGAAAAATGTCACAGTTTCGGCGTTAAAAACGTTTGGCTCGCGGTCGCTGCAGTACAAAAATAAAAATCGCAAATCAGCGAGTGCCCCCAGTTGACATAGGTGAAAGCTTCCATGACCTCGGTAAGGAGTTTACCTTCAGTATGCATGAGCTGTGATAATGGTGAGACAAAGCTTCTAGCAGGCGTCTCGCAGTATCTTAAAAAAATTGATCTCATGCCAATTAAGCCATACTATAAGATGAAGATTGTCAATCAGTTTGTTTACTCCAAATGGCGCTGGAGATTTTCTATATATGACCTAACCAGCACGTGGGTGAGAAGGAATCTCTACAATGTTATTTTCATTAGAATGCGCATGTGGTTGCAAATCCTAATAAGTAGCAATATTTCCCAAACTACCTTCCCTGTCAAAGATCTCGGACTTAGCTTCAGAGGGGCAACCGACTTTTACGAGGAATGTCAGCTATTGGTTCGGCGATTGTTGAGAACTTCAAGTAGTGAAGAAGTGTGGTAAATTTTCGAACATGACAGAATCATAAGCCTTGCCACCAAACGGAGAACTGAAAAGATATATACAAATAAGACAGAAGCTAAACAAAAAAAAGCGCATCTCTCTACCGGCTAAAGGAGCAGAACAAAATTATAGCTCTTCTAAAAGATCAGTGCACCAACAAGTCATGCGAAAGTGGCGTCAAATTGCGTCACGCCTACCAGCAACATCACAAAGTGTTGTCGAAAAGCTTTAATCTTTAGCCTAGCAGCGGTTTCAATATGAAACGCTCGACCAAGACCGACGAAGGGAAATGCAGTCTACACGGCGAAGTCTAAACTCACTTCCACCTGTTCCCGTGGTGCAAGTGCGCCTTAGACCGATATCTATGGCGTAACTCCTTACTTCAAACAGTTGTCCACTATCTTAAGCAAGAGGGAGGGGGGAGGGAATGCAAACACTTCCCATCGCAACAATTCGACTCGCTAATTCCGGAAATAGTTATACAAAAACAGGGCAAAATCTATGCCATCGAATTAACAGTACCCGGTGAAAATAAATCCAGCAAAGCCCGAACATACAAAGCAAAAAAATACAAGGATCTTCGCAGCCAACTCCTCAATCCATGTGAAGACTTTCGGTTGATTCAGGTGGAGGTCACCACTCAAGGCTTCTTCACAAAAATGGACTTTGAGTTTAAAGAAACTATGAAGGACCACGGGATCTCCGTGTAGAGGTTGACCTACAAGATGTCCAAGGTGGCGATCAGGTCAACCATCTACATATACTGTAGACGTAATAAAACATGGAACTGTCCTGAACTTTTAACCTAAGCATGAAACTCAGCCAAGCTGCTTGAAGACCGACCATACTAAGGTGAACCGTTTTGCGTAGATGCATGTGTTCTGGGAAGACGATTATCTACAGGAAATATCCGATGATTTAAAAACCAATATATATTTTATTAATATATATTTTTTGAACATTTGATATGAACCTTCTGAGTTGACCGAACCATCTAAATATGGCGGATCACTCGTTTAGCGATAGAACAGATTTAAAAAAAAAAAACGAGTTTTCAGTCCAAAGATACAGTGATCTTATTTATTCATCATTGTAACCCATTCAAGTCGTGTGATCGGGGTGTTCTTTCGATACATCCATGATATCGCTCTTTCGAGAAATCCATATACCTAGCAAAGGCTAGCTACCAACTTGCCGGGCAAAATAGCAACTAGTCTTCTATAATTTTGCAATGGTTTATGGCCGGAAAACTTATAGTGGAATTCTTAATATCTTAGAAACGAAAGCATACATACATACATACATACACACATACATACATACATACATACATACATACATACATACATACATACATACAT
>QQSS02192026.1:0-13034 GCA_003687565.2 Craspedacusta sowerbii
CTTTTATTTTGTGTGATGAATGTCTTTACCTTTTATTATGTTTTTTACTGTAAACGTTTGTGACCCTATATACGCATGGAAAAAAAAATTGTTTCCAGACACATGTGTTGTTTGCTAGTTAAATGTCAGGCTCCTTATAATCGTTGCATAGATGTTGGCCCAAGATTGCAGCAGTTACTGATTGCCAAGCTTTCCATATTTGTCTGCAAATAATTGATAGCTTCCCAAAGCATGGTCTTCTTAGCTATTTATGTAAGTAGAGGCCTCAGCTTTAGAAATATGGCTCTTCTTGTGTTTTGTTAGATGTGATTTTTGCTTAGTATGCAATTCCTTGAGTTTTCTGGCAATTTTTTTATTTTTTTATTTTTTTTTTTTTGTTACCAGGTCTCACTTGTCTTAGAGGCTGAATCTTGTTAGCTTAGCTCCTAGAAAAAGAATTAAGAATTGAAAAAGAATTTTTTTTAATGAAAATATTCTCTTTGTTCAGTTATAGCTGCAATGCAAGCTGACGTTGCAACTATAATTAGCAAGTGCAGGGGTATGCTGGTGCCTGCTTTGGGAAAAGTAAGATGTGACTTTTCTTTCCATGACTGTAAGAACTATGCTAAACTGTTAAACGCAGTGTGTCACTGGTTATTTGAAGTGCCGCAGTAGCATCTTTTTCTTCTGCCATTATTTTAGGACCTTTTGAACTGTCAGCAATTTTCTACTGGTGTGGCAATGTCCTTAACATAGTCAAGCTAGAGCGTCAGCAATAAGCCTTTTTTGCAACTATCCTTTTTGATGTGGTGTTTTTATGACTTCCATGCCTCTACATTGCACCCTGTTGCAATTAGGCATAGGCAACTTCAAAGTGGTAAATTAAGAGGCTTCGCTGCATATATTAGCGATTAAAGTAGCTTCGACTTGTTTTGTTGAAAGTTTAGTTTCACCATGGTTCGTCATTCCTTGTGGCTGTAACATTTTCTAGGTGCAGAAGCAGGTGCAGCCAGTATTAACTGTGAATGGAGAAGCTATAGTATATCTGGAACAACTGGTCCTACGACTTCTGCTCCACTCAGTTTCTTGTCAGCCCCACTCGATTGCAGATGTTGAGGACCACATTGAAAAGACTTTTCCGATGCAGATCAAAGAATGGGCTATCAACTCTGCTCGGGATGCTGTACAAAAAGGGAAGAAAAAGTCGCTCACACTACCGGTGGAAAGGATTCATCCATTCTTGCAAAAGGTTTTGCAACTTAATTAGTTGTGGAGGCATTTTTTAGACCGACTTGCGATTATTTTAATTTATATGCATCTATATATATATATATATGCATCTATATATATATATATATATATATATATATATATATATATATATATATATATATATATATATAATAAACATGTATATACTTAATGTGTTATATTTCTTTGGAGAATTTATAACTGTTAGTTATGGTGGTGCAGTTGTTGTAATAAATAGTTGTAATGTAATGGTTCAAATATTGCTCTAAAGCATATGGTACCTGTTTTTTATATGAATAATTTCTGACCATTGTCGCCTTTTAAAGAAGAAAAGGGTTTTTATTATTGGCTTTTGAGTGCTTCAGTGTTATTCAGAATCCATTTAATATTAAAGGTTTGTGCGTCATCTTTAATTCTACTTGTTTACTGTGAAGCCTATAGCATCCGTATTTCAATTCCCATAAGTTGCTTACCAAGTCATGATAAACTCTTGGTATTCGAATTTTCTAAGGACCTTATGTTGCTTTAACAATTCTGTGGACAAAAACTAAAAGTTTCAAGCTTCCTTTTCAATGTGTGCTGGTTATTAAGAACAAAATTTGTTTATTTGCATCTTTGTTTCTTTTGGACTTGTTATTGGCTTGTCTGACACTGATACTGCTTCATTCATGTTAGTGGAGCTATAAATATGGTCACCATTTATTTACAGCATTTATTGCAGATGGAACAAGCATGCATGTTGTTAAATAATTTGAGGTACACCCTGGTTCCGATGGCTGATGCTTTCCATGCCTGCATCTGCTTATCATGTTGAGCGGCCTCTTGTTGTGCCAATTTGTCCCAAGTGTAACATAGTAAAGATGTCACATTGTCAATGCACGTATCACAAATGTGCTTCAGTAAAAGTTGGCAAACCAGGTAACCGCATTCTTCAACAGCACTGCATCAACAGTACAAAGTTTAGAGGTTGTGTTCAGATTGAGAAGTAGGTGGAGACGTAAATCGTGCCAAGCATTTCAATTTTGTCAATCTCTTTGAATAGGTTTTTTTACCCATGCTGCTCTTGTCCTTGCAAGGCAAACTTTTGGCAAATACTTCTTCTAATCTTGGCAGCGCGTAAACCAAGATTTTGTGGGACTATGGAAACCGTAGCCCTTCCACAGTGTTAGATGGATCGATTGTCGACGCTGTTTAGCAACCGTTGCATGTTTATTAAGCTTTCTTAAGAACTATGGTTGGGAAGGCCAGCTATTGGATGTCAAATTTTTAAAGTATTGATGCCGTTAAGTATCCTTTAAATATTCATGAATCATTCTAAAATATGACTGTCAATATCGTCGTCGGTACCTCGAATGAATAAGCTTGCCTTTTGTATCAATAGTATGACTTTTTCTTGTTATGCCTGATTGAGCATGTCATGTTTAATCAGCATTTTTAAATGCCAATATTTATTGCATTCAAACGTAGCAACATGGCATGTCATGCAGATTGATTGGCGATGGTAAGGTAGTGTCTGATTTTCTTGACTTACGTTTCGTATAGGAAATTCTTGGTTACAAAGTAGACTTCTCTGTGACTTTGTACATAACAGCAGTAATGGAGTACATATCGGCAGACATTTTGAAGGTTTGATCCAAGTTTTGAGTGGTGGCTGTTTGAATATTAGCTGTTGGCTAAACCTATAAAAATTCTAAGTTAATACTGAGCCTAGCTTCCATGTGAGTTTCAGCTGCGCTGTTCGAAGGAACGATTTGATATTGAATATCTCTTATGATCATAGCTTTGAAGGGCCTAGTAGGCAGTAATGTAGTGAGGAACCCTGGTTTATTTACCATTTGGCCCAGTACATGAAATTCCCGGCTCTGTGCTATATATGTTTTACGTCCCTTTAGCTTTTCCTTGTCCCCTTACTATGTCCTGCCTCTCAGCCGTTTCTTTTCGCTCTTGGTTGATCATTTGAGTTGGATTGTGTTTCTTTACTTGGAAGAGCGTAGAAAATGCTATTTCTTATTATTCATTATTAGGCTTACTTACACATGTCACTCCAAAAAGCATCAGAATAGTTATGATATTACTCTTGATATTCCCGCTTTCTATGTGCTTTATCATTTGCTGCCAAGACGGTCTTAGTTTGTTTGGTTGACATTTGTATGATATCTATTATATTGCGAATGGCTTCAAGTATTCTCACTAGAATTTTACGAATAGCGCCAATGGTCTTATCCACAGCTTGCTGGGAATTATACGAAAAATATTCGACATTCTGAAATCATGGAGCAGCATATAAAGATTGCCATGAGTATTGATACGGTGAGAACTAGGAATTTTCTTGATTGGTTTTATTATGTGTCTTCATGGGAGCCAGTAATGTATGATTGTTGAAACAAGCTTAAATTAAAATATATCAAATAGTTGTATAGTCTGCATGCAATTCACTCCTACCTAAACTATACAGAAATTAACAAAAAATTACGTACTGCTGCAACCTCTTGGTACATCGCTATTGTGCTGAAAACGTTCAATGACAGTGTTATGACATAAGAATTGATATGCAAATACTTTCAATAGACACACGTTATTAGAAACACGTTTATGATAGGTAACATTAGTGCATCAGGGCAATCCATTTGCACAGTCTCGATATTAGTTAAATACTTGTCACAAGTTTGATCAAGATAGTAAGAGTCAATGGTCTTTGATAAGTTTCGAATTGTACTTTAAGAAAATAAGTATTGCGCATTGTCTGGGAGACTGCTACGATAATCACTGATGACTTCGCTTGCCACACTGAACGCGCTGACGTTCGGAAAGTACACCTGTTTGTGGTGAACATAGGTACAACCGAGCCATGCTAGCCAGGTTCGGAAAGCGACTTTTCTTGCAGGCAGGACACACTTCTGAGTGATATAAATCCAGCCGAAATTGGCTGCATTTTTGGACCGGATTTGTAACAAAAAATGGCCGGTCGGAGCCGGAGCGGAAATCTGGTACAGTCCTAGTTGCGACATGAATTAGATTATGTTGCTCTCTTATGATCAATATGTTTTACGTAGCGCCACTGGCTTTTCTTGCCAGGTAGTATGTGTGCAATGTGGTTATCTCTCAGGATATCTGATGAGATCAGCTTGCATGTTAAAAAAACTTTCAGTCTTTCTAACATTGCTTGCTTTTTACTTACATGTAAGTTTGACAACGCATATTTTGTGGTTTCGGGCTAACCTTGTCAAGGCTTTTCTGTGTTAATTGAAGGCTCTTATGCTCCTTTTCCCGAATGATGATGAAGTGGAGCCTTTCGTTGAGCCACAAGTCAAGGTAATTCGTTTGTTGTACATCCGAGCTCACCCTTCGGTTGTGTTAGAGAGATTCATTTGAGATATCTCTTGTCCTGTCTATTACTCGTTGTTATCCTATTCTTACTGTTACTTATTTGTCATCTGCAAGTTGGTCTATGCAAGCATTTCTGTGCTTAAGTATTTCGTATGATTTCTGTAAATTTGAAAGAAATGTAATTAAGCCTTCAGTGCGTTCTTTGAATGTATAGAATACATGTTAGCAACCAGAGTTCTACTGGCACATTCGAAAGTCATTCGAGCACACGAATGGCGATCTGTTCGCTTTCACCCTCTCCCTAGCTGAAACCAAACTTCAGTACTTGATATAAATATCGACAACTGTGAATACTTCGTAAATAATTTTTTTTTTTTATCAGTGAAGTGCTTAGAAATTAAAGGAATAGGCCAATGGAAGAAGACCTAGCTGCGACTTAAGGTCCTGACAAAGGTCACTTTTTCTTTGACCCATGGTTCGCAAGAAGCTCTGCTAATACTGTCAAGCAATGAATTTAAGTTGGCTCTTTGCACAGTTGTTTTGATGAAAAAAATACAGGGTTTAGGTCGACCAAACGCTGTTTCGTCGCGTTTGTATTTGTTTTATTCAAAGTGCTTGTATTTTTAATGAAAGTATTCTATTGTATTCTAGCCTTCATCGAAGCGCGGCTCGTTGTTATACGAAGATGTGCTTAAGGACTTTCTGTCTTTGGAGGAACAATATATCAGAGAACTGAACCTGATTATAAAGGTTGAGTTTTTTGTGCTGCCTAGTAGTCCATTCATTATAGCGCTTGTGGTCTGCTAAATGTGCATTGCGCCGTAGCGAGAGCGAACTGAGAAGTAGCAGACAGAAGATCATTTTCAAGTTTACTTGGCTTTGGGAAAGATTTGTGATGCCTGTTTTAATGTCTGTGTGTGCTTTCCGAACTATTGTTTTCTTATTTCTTTTAATACGAACCCAGATATCCTGGCAAATGGATGTCATTGTTGGTCTTGCCAACCGTCAGATCAGTTTTCTTCAGAATTAAACGTTTTCGAGTACTGATCTTTTGAATGGATCTGCATATTCCAAGTAGTATGTCACTTCTTGTATCGTCCTCTATGATTCGCTGCATCAATGCAGTTTTCTAATGGAGGCGCTCTTCTAATGGAAGACAGATTATTTTTCTGCTTCTATTTTTGCAGTTCTTCTTGACAGAATAATTATTTAAGTGAGGGTTATTTGAATGTTCAATTTTAGTCAGCAACCTGTAACTTTCTCGTTCTAAATTCGGTGAATAGAAGTTCTACCAAACATACTGGCTTTAATCATGCTTATCAAAATCTTTCCTCTACCGTAAGAGAGTACTCCTTACATTCTAATCGCTCTCTGTACTTTTTGGCGCTTAGATTCATACAAGACCAGGATTTTGGTTCCTAATGATCATGAATGTCTTAGATATAATTTGAGCATTGTCAGTTTATTCCAGCAAAGCATTAGTTGTTCCATGATTAATCAGACTTTCCCTTTATCAATTCTGGCAGTGTTTTCGTGCTGCTCTGATGATAGCCAAGGGCACTGTCTTTTAAGCCTTTTTAAAGATTTATGACACTTATTTTGCCTAGTAAGCTTCTTGTAACTTTGTATTCGGTTGATAATGCTTCGTCTTTATGGGTTGAAGCAAACTTACAGCACAGGACTCACAGCTTCTACTTCGTTTCTGAACCATTTTCACCGCAATTATCTATGCGCCAAGAATGTGTGCTCTAATGCAAGCGCGTGTTTCGTGTAAAACAGAAGGATATCATGGAATCGTTGCTACTACAGTTAATTGCTGTTTGCATGTTTAGGTGTTTCGGCAACCTTTTGTTGATGCCAGTCACGTGTTTACAAGTGAAGTGAGTGTAAACGTTTGTTTAATTCATCCAGTGAAACCTTGGTGCATGAAGCAAAACGTGATGTGGCTTGCTTTGTTGCTGGTCATACATGGCATGTACACTCGGACCTGGCCTCTATACCTGAACCTTAAGCCTTCTACTATATTCGACTGCTTGTTCCTCGTATTTTTGCTTGTGCTTATTTGGTGGCTTCTGCTCTTAGTGAAGCAAGCTATGAAATCTTTCCGTCTCTTGTTGCCAGGATGTTGAAAGCTTGTTCAGCAACATTATGGACGTGTACGAATTTGCTGTGCAGTTCTATAGCATGTTGGGAGCGACTATGGAGATGGGCAATGATAGCTCAGGAATGAGTCCCTTAATAGGAGATTGCTTTGAGGAAATGGCGGAGGTATGTATGCTTCAAACTGCTTTGTAAGTTTCTGCTGCCAGTAAGTCTTATAGGCACAGCACCCTGGTACAGTTGGAGATTTTTTATTAAACAATGGTATTTCTGTACAGTTCCGTATTGGATTGCTATTGTGGTGGTTTATCACGCACTCAATAGGTGTTTGGACTCGGAAAATCGTTAGTCATTGTGTTGAAGAAATTGCCTTGCGTTTGGTTGTATGAGGCGTGAATCAATGGATTTCGTTTGCTTATTGTGTATGACTTAGGGAGCTGAATTCGAAGTGTATGACACATACGCTAGGGATCAGGTTACAGCAACATTCGACCTGTATAAAACTTTGGGTACATATGGGAAAATACAACATCTTCTTGCAAAGCCCGGTGCAAAAGATTACTTCAAGGTATTTGGTTTGTTTGGTATTGCCTTCGTATGTTAATTTTGCGTTTTTATTGGTTTTTTGATTATGTCTTTATTGCTGCTGTATGATTCTTTTTCCTAAATTAGTTTATCTTGATTGGCTAGTATATTCCCAAGGCCGATGTTTTGCCGAGCACACCGCTGTTGTATCTTCGGTATTGTATGTGCACAACTTTATTCCTATTTTCTCATATGCAAGGTGGAGCCTGTCTCGCTCAAAGGAAAGAACTTGTAAGGAAAGAACTTTTTAAATTGATTGCCAAGCAGGGACACGAGAATCCATACTGCATATTCCTTTATTGAGGCACTACGGATCGTCTGGCTCCGGAAGTTTGTGGTGCAGATAAATAAAGATCATACGGACTAACTGCTAGTTGTATGCTACGATAAATAAACCGTAAAAGTGTCCTCTAAATTTTAGTTTTGTAATTTCTTCTTGATAGGGTAAAGGGCTACTTGATACAGTGCGATATGTATTGCCAAGACTGCTTTATGGGCCGATTTATCACTTTTTGGAATATTTTGAGTACATGAAGGTATCTATGATGTTTTGCATGTGCTACATCTTATCCTTTTGACTGCGATTGCCTGCGTTTGAATGGGGTTCGATCAAAATAGTTCTTATCTGCAACAAAAGACTGCAATTGATTGACAATGTTTTGTAAGGAGTTAAGTATTGCTGATGTTACTGCGAGTTTAAGGAGCATATTTTCTTCGTTGTATTCTCAGCAGCTCATATTATCCACACGTGGAGACCTCAGTGACTTTCGCCTTAATAAGCATACTCCATTAGTACGGTAAATGTAGCTTGAAGCCAGTCTGGTATCTCGGTTTGTTTTTCTAGATGTTCATGTGCACCTCGCCCGATGGTGAAGACCGAGAGAAAATTGATTACGTAAGTCGTTAGATGATAATGGTTAGAAAGATGATTGACAGCACTTGTTGACAGTGTTTGTTGCGTCGCCTCGTTTTGGAGTTGATGGTAGCTTCCTGCAACTTGTACCCGTGAAAGTCAGCTACAATTTTTTTTTTGTTGTTGCTTCGGGCAAACTCTAACACCTAGACATTTCTTAGACTTACGGTGCACTGCTTGGATTGAAGGACAGCGTTGAGAGAATGTGCACCCTAGCGCCATTAAAGAAGCGACCTGAGTAAGTCTTACGGCTCGCCTTTGTTTTTTTAATGTTGTTTATTGGCGAGATAAGAGCTCACCCAATTTTTTTGTAATGCAACTTCTTAATTGTCACATTTCCTAGGAAGTTAAAAAGCTATAGAAATGTAGACTTGCTTGAACTTTAAACGTGTGCCGACATTTTAAAATCAGATGTACGTTGAAAATGAGATGAAATACTTGGCAGACACATCGCTTCCAAACAAAAGAGCGCTGCGGCAATTTGGAGAATCACTAGATGCATTAACCATATACAATCGAGATACCAAGAAGCAATCAGTGTACATAACGTGCAATGAACTTTCGTTTGAACTGTATTGCCCTATTTGCAATCGCAAAAAACGACTTCAACTTAGATTTATTCCGCACAACAGGTAGCGATATGTATTCTGCGTTGTACTAGGATTAGAATCATATGAATCCTTTTGGTCTTGTTTGATACATGCAGAATTAATATCATGCCTGCAAACTGCCTCTCTTGTTTTCGGGGGGTCCATTTCGAAATTTTGTTGAGATCAAATTATTTTGAAATCATTGTATACTTCATTGTGTTGTCTTCTCGAAAAGTTTAGCAATATTCGTTTGAAAAAGTTATATCCCTTACGTGCAATTGCTTAAACTTGCTGAACGGACGTTTGCGTGTGTGCTCGTGAGAGTAAGATGCTCTTCGACGAGTTTGTACCGATAGTTAAGCCGTCTTCTGTTACCATGATTTGATGAATACTCTTTGTACAAGTAATTATATGTAGCAAAAGCTTTTAATGCGAGTCGGTCGCCATAACTTTGTCTTGGTCACTTTAAAGATCTTCGAAAGAGGAATATCAATCTGTCACGCTATGTCCGAGGCATGTCACTGTGCCCGCGACTTTATGTTCATGCTTTGCGGCTAACTTGAACTTTTCGTGCGTTTACTACGTAGCATACTAAATGTTTCCTCGTTGTTTGGCCGCTGTGCTTGCTAATCGCTATGGTTGATTTTATTTGCGTCTAGCAACTCCGACTTGTCCTTGTGCACAGTGACTTTCTTCTTTCATTTGTAGCGCACATAAATGCTCTCGCTCGCCTAAATCTTTTTACCTGTTTCTTTATCATCGTCTCGCAAACTCTGACGGGACAGTCTTCTTGCATGTTAATAATTTTTTGTGAGATATTTACCTTCTATCTTTCGTGCCTGACCTTTACAGGGACAAGATCTTTTATCAACGGAGGGCTGGATCTCTTCCCAACTCAGCCGCAAAAATTTCCTCAGTACAAGAGAGCATTGAAGGGTGGGAGGTAAGCATTCCTGATGTTTTGTCACATTTTGGTCTTGTGAAAATAGTTTGGTTTTCTTGCTAACGTACAGGCATACTTACAAACCTGCACAATGCATGCATGCAGACATACATAAATGCATACAAGCATTCTGACACACAACAGCATGAAGCAATCATGCATACATGCACCAATTTCCCTTGTCCTACCCCTGTGCATGCTTTTATTTGGCTTTATTCAGACACTGCTGGAGATGCCTGTAATTGCTTGTGGGTCATTTCATTTGACATGTGAGCTGAGGATCGGTTTTTATAGGGCAAGCCAATCGGACAACTTGCATCCGTGTATTTAAAGGAGGGTCAGTTACTTAAACCTGCTCAAGATGGCAGGAAAGCTACCGAACGAAAGGTTTTTCTGTTTGACAGCCTTATGGTTTGCACAAAGCAGGTATGTGTATGCTTTGCTTTTTGTCGGTTGGAAGTTGCATGTCCTTTATTCAACAGGTGTCTTTCCGACCTTTGGACACGCTTTGTGTTTTGAGACAGTCTGGCTGATTGGCTGCTTATTTATTTTAGAATGCGCGGAACCTTATTACGGGTTTAGGAAGCTTCGAGTTTCGGTTGAAAGAGAAAATCTTCCTGAGAAAGGCATTCGTTAAAGATTTAGATGATGCTGATGGTATGCAGCTATATATATATATATATATATATATATATTCTTATATATGGTATGCAGCTATATATATCCTTCAAAGTATGCTTATGACCTGCAATCCCACTGTAATGGCATACTTTTACTCTGACAATCAGTTCTTCCATGTGAAGTTAAGCTTTGTAATATTTATATTCTAATATAATGTGTTACGTTTTAATTCCGTATATGCGTGGCATGTTGACGTGGCGTGCATGTTGGAGAAATGTAGTAGCAAGTGCATGAGTGTTGCTATGACATTTTAGTTCTGGTAAAAAACGATGGTAGAATGCTCTTATGGTATAAGATTCTAGGAAACTTTCTTTCGTTCGTGAGCTTGTCATGTCATCCATGTTATTCACTTAACATACTTTGCGAGGCGCCGTAGATATTATGAAACTGTAAGCAACGTCGAGGTATGTGTACCTGCACCCGTCTTGCGACCAGCGATTCTGCAATGTATGCTTCTATAAGATAGGGTTCCATGGACAGCCAAAGTCGACGTATCTCTTGTTGAATTGCAACTGAATTTTGCCTATGAATGCGAGCTATGTAGCAAGCTTGAATCGTGTAGTTGTCAGCAAATTTATTCATCGACGGCCCTGCGCGCTGCAATAAATTGTTTTGACTTTCAACAGTTTTTATGTTCTAAGCACTTTTTGATTTTTTCATTTGTATTTTTCTTTTGGTTGTAGAAGCAAAAAATTGTTTTGAACTTGTTCTGAGAGACGCAGCTCCATTGGTTTTCTGCTGCCGAAGTGAAGAGGAGAAATATGATTGGCTTGCTGTACTCATGACATTGCACCACAGAAGGTCTGTGCAAATTTCTGATGGCTCATTCTTATTCGCATTAGTTGTATTATGTGCTGATGTTTGTTTGGAACTTAGGATATCTTTTTCTGGCTTTTTCTTTTATCTTTTATTTTATCTTTGTCGTTTTTCAGATATTTTTCATTTTATGGCCAATGTATGGATCATAGTATTAGAGTGTAAGGAAAGCTATAAAGATTTTCTTTGCTCGTAGTACGTTAGATCGCATGCTAGATGCGATCCAAGTTGATGAAGAACAGCGACTTCAACTTAGAACGCCGGATCCAAGCACCTATTGGTAAGTGGATCTCTCTGTGGGTGGTTCGCATGTGGATATGCTAAAAGGAAGGCAGAGGGGTATTGAGGTAGCTTTGCAGAACTCAAGTCAATGATGCCTTGCAGTAGCTGTTGTTTTTAGTGGTAGTATTTGCGCGGAGGTAATCTATGCTTCTGTATTAATTCTTTTCGACCAGTAGGATTTGCTGAAGAGAGTAGATTCGTGCGTGTTGCTTGCGTTTACTCCATTTGTTAGCGTTATGTCGACGCTTCAAAGCATGCAGCCGTAGGCATTTATTCTTTGTTGATCATTTTTTAATCTTCTTTATTTTTAACTGGATTGCAGTTTTGCTGAACCTGATTCGGAGCAGAACATCGTGTTCGAGGAAGGGCAAGAGGTGAGACGTGGAGTTGGACTTTCGCATAATCATTGCACTTGAAAATTTAAATCCTTGCAACGCAGATATCCAATAAGTTAATTTCTGTCAAAGCTTGCTTAGAAGCTTGACGCTTTTCCAGGGTGTAGAGCAGCCCTAATTTACCAGTTTTTTTACCTAACCAGTTTTTTATTCGTGCCTTCTGAGTTTATTTAGTGGCTAGGAAAATTAGCTCACAATAATTTTTGTTTTTTCCAATTTAATTTACATACATGGCTTGATTTTGTGTTTAAAGTAGTATATCATTTTATTACAATCTCAATATTGCTTTAATTGAATGGCCTTGCATGAATATAGAAACAAACGGTCAAGGCGCCGTTTTAGGTTTCGTATTTTGGACCGTTTAGTTTTTTGTTTCTTACAGAGCGATGCCGGTGTGCCAGTGATACGAGGCGGTACATTGCTTAAGTTGATTGAAAGGTTGACCTATCATAAATACATCGGTACGCGATCTTTGTAGTCTTTGATTTGTTTCGAATTGTTCCGTCATTCGCCTTGAGAATTATCTCAGCAAATGAGTTGCACGGGAGGTCTGGTGGAATGCTGTATGTTTTCCGCAACGTTTGGAGCTTACAAGATTGGCATCATTTACATGTGATTATTGTAAATTTGAAGCGTGCTCCCGGGATTCTGTTTTGTACGAAAAAATTGCGTCGCCTTTGAGTTTTTTTTTTTCTATTTTGTTTTGTTGTTATTTTTCAGCCCGAACGTTTGCCCGTGAGTTCTTGACAACCTACCGGTCGTTTTCGTCGCCTAGCGAATTGCTTAGTTTGCTCATTAAGAGGTACAATATTCCTGAGCCACCTCCTTCTGATAAGGACGCTGTGGCCTTGGAGCGCGGACAAGCAATTGTACGAGAAGATCTTAAGCGGTTCCGCAAAGAATATTCTCAACCAATCCAGCTGAGGTAGCGTTTCAGTCGAATTAGTAATAAGTCGTAATTCATACCGCAGCTAATGACTTGCAAGTGATTGATGAGACGAGGGAGTGAGTGTGTTTGTGAGTGATTGCTTGTTTGATAAGTTTATTGATTTATTTATTTACTTATTTATTTGTTTACTTCTTGATTGTCTCGCAGATCAAATTGTTCATTGAACCGACAAATATCCGATAAAACAACCGCAAAATAAGATATATATATATATATATATATA
>QQSS02192037.1:0-13032 GCA_003687565.2 Craspedacusta sowerbii
CAATAAACTGTACATCTACCACAGATATGTTCTACCAAAAATAAGTTGGGACCTTACTGTGTTTAATCTAACGGAAAGCGCAGCTATCCATGATTATGGCTTGACATTTCAGTATCTGGCACCCTTGACACCATCACCCAAAGCGAGAATCACTATGGCCTAAGCATTTGGCTTGAAAGAACGTTAGAGCCGACGCCTATGTTTCGTGGTAAAAGAGATCAGAACGATGAAGAAAAATAGAGTGGAGAAGAGCTTAACAACACAATCACTAGTCATCAAGGCCATCTGGGAGCATGCCTTGCCTTGCATTACACGTCAATGAAATAATGTATTGGAAAAGATGCCGAGGAATATTTATACTTTCACAGTCGAGTACCTAAGCAACTGTCTACCTAACAAATTCAACACGCAAAGGTGGGGAATCGCTGCCTCGGCAGTATACTTGTTCTGTCCTCTTAGACAAACACTAGCCCACGTGATTGGAGGCGGCAAAATATATTTGACAGAGAAAGCGGTTTCACTTGGAGGCACAATTCGATTGTCCTGAACTTCGCTCGTACTGCAAAAGCTCTTCCGTGTGTCACTGTGTACAGTGACATAGAGGAGTGCCCAGAATTTGCCTCCCTATCCTTAATCTCAGGTGACAGCTTTCGTCCAGATTTCATCGCTGTCAAAGGAAAATATGTCTTCGTTATGGAGCTTACTGTTGGGTTTGAGCCAAATATGCATAAGAACGCCTCGCGAAAACAACAACGCTACCAGTCGATCTTAAATGAAATGTCCAAAACATCGTTAGTGCGCTTCTTACATTTATCATAGGGCGCTGCCGGAATCATTGGCAATGATGCTGCAAACATTTTTGAATGGATAAAAGACATAGCATTTAGTCAAGCGTTGTCGGAATACCTCATTAAAAACTATAAACATTTGTATCCGAACAACGCACTACCTCTTTTGCTGCAGAGAAAAGCCTTAGGAAACCCCGAAACTTATGAGTTGGTAGCAACTTTGTCGTCTGATTTGCCATGCCTGCATTGAGAGTGGCAAACCAGCTGTATATGTGCAAACGAATTTGTAGTTGTGAGCACACGAGACAATAAATTGCGATTTTTGAAAATAAAAACAATATTATTAATATTAATCAGGATAACATAAATGGGGAAAAAAATTACTGCACACGATAACGCGCGAAGGTACATTGACGATATTGCAATAAGTAGTCAAACTGAAGGACAATACAACATAGGTATCAACCTAATAACTCGTGCCGATGCTCCAGAAGCGGAAATGCTTTATCACTTCTCACTACACATCAGATCAGCTTCTTTTATTCTGTATGGTAGATCCGTTGCGAACAGGGCGCAAGTTTTGCCTCTAGAAGAAAGCGCGATAATAGAGTTGCAGTGCTCTTGCGTGACGGATTACAGTCTTCATGTGGCAGACAACTCTCTATGTCCCGTCTTAGTATCGAAAAGAAGCTTTTGATTCAGATCTGCTTAGCGATCTTTTCGCGAATCATCTCTAAATCTCAAGTGGCGGAACAGCCCCTCATTGCTTCTTTGACAGCCATCTAGCGCCTCTGACATGTGTGAACCACTGCAGCCCGTGCTCATCTCATCAAGATTTGCGCTTTCTTACTTCCACCCGTGACGAGTCGGAAACATTTCAATCGACGAAGTGCATTTAAATAAATGCTGGATGTATCGCACATTGATGTATGCCCTTTTTACGCCAAGTCAGCTATCCTGACAAGATTGCGAAGCATTCACTGCCGTACATGCGTCCTCTTCATCAAGTTTGCATGACGCGCGGTCGTCTTCTTGGGATGCGGTCACCGTAAAACTATGGTGGGACACCAGCGTAGAGTATCAGATGGTGAGCTAGACTGTGGATGGTTTATCAAAGCCCTTGGCTACAAGATTCTCAGCAGGGATACCAGTGTACTTGGAAGAGCCTGGGCAACAAAAATTCCGCCCACACAAACAGCGAACTTTGAAGAATGTATGCAGGCATGACACAAATTTTATGCTTTGGGATGTTTTTGTAAATATTTGTCAAAGTCAATACCAGAGCGTGTAGACCAAAATTTGGCTCAAATTTTAGTTGCGAATAAAGAGTATAACTTCGAGGTATTGACCGATGCATCAGCTAACCAAAGTTTAGGCAAACAATGCATGATCCCCGCGGCAGGCTGGCGAAACAGTGGAGTATGGCAGTCTGTGACTGAGCTACGAAAAAGCTTGGGGCATTCGAACTGGCCTGCTGCCCCTGTGGCTCACGCAATACGTTGAAAAAACAAGCCTGAAAATTGAGGTCACAATGCATGGAGTTACATGTCGTTAGCGTTTGGTTTCTTCTATTAATTTGCTTGGTTTGGATTTTATAGCTGAAGTTGTTCTTGTAACAATTTAAGTCCTGTATACAACGTTAAACAAAGAGATTTATGATGACGATGATGAGGAGGAAGCTACACGTCGTATGTATCTAATCATATATAAATGATTTTCGTCCACGTATCATGTTCCAATTACAAACAGCGTGTATATTTACCAACATCTTTCGGAAGCCGCAACTCAGCATACTAGATCCTTGACTATTTGTAACGCCAGTAAGCTTCTGACAACATTGCTTTTCATATTGTAGCTAGTCTGGCAGAGTAGTATGTAGTAGAAACTGATGGCCGCCGAATCAATGACTAATTAAAAAGAAAACTATTTTTCTCTAAACAACGGATTTGCAAACTTTGAAAGAATTTTCACACTCCTAAGAATGAGCGCGTTGTTTAGAGAAAGATCTCATTCATTCAAGCTCGCAATAATGACAGGAAGACGCAGTGTAGAAAACGCAAATCATTGAATAAGGTTACATTTTAATGAAGCACAGAGCTGTACATGATGGGAAGCGTTCATTGCACCGCCAACATCACTTCAATAACGAAGACCACTCACGAAGAATAATAGACCCGGATTAAGCACGATAGCCGGGATTAAATGCAAAACAACCAGCCACCAGCGATGAGGATTATTAACGAAGCCTTGCTCCTTGTTGCTGATTAAACCGTTCGCATAAGGGCAAACGCCCACGCTATTCTCTAGCTAAGACTATCGAACTTCACTTTTTGAACAACGCGTTCCCACTTAAAACAGCGATCAAAAGGGCGCATCGGAGAAATCGAGAAAGAGGAAAACGCAGGAGAAAGCAAAACCCTACGATCTCTGAAAAAGGAGAAAACCAGGTCACGTCTGTCAGATCAATTAAAAAGCAGATTTCCATCAAACGGTACCACAGAATAGGCAATTAACATCTAGTCTGAGGATTCATAAACAACTTACGAACAGTTAAAAGAACTAGATAACCGATGACACGTCCGAAGTCGACTTAACACTTCACTAGGTCAAACAGTGTAAACGCTTCCAACAAATTTCGAATGGCATAGAACTAGACTAAAACAGACGTAAAACAAATCGCATTCTGGACGGAATGTTTTTTAATACATCTAAAAAAATACATCGTTTTATTTCCCCCTATTAGTTCACATGCATAACACCGCACCTTAAATATATGTATCAAAAACGAATTCCAACCTTAGAAATGTACGAAAAATATCAGCGCATGTTAGCAGCGATTGTCAAAAACTGCAAAGCAAGCTATTTGGTTAAAACTGGAAGACCTAACTA
Organism: Craspedacusta sowerbii; assembly: GCA_003687565.2. Lineage (NCBI taxonomy): Eukaryota > Metazoa > Cnidaria > Hydrozoa > Limnomedusae > Olindiidae > Craspedacusta > Craspedacusta sowerbii. The sequence goes on from QQSS02192037.1 coordinate 3,678, forward strand.
AATACAAAACAGACACTGGAAACTCGCTCATTTGATAAACTGTCACATTTGAAAGCAAGCAACACGCTTGCTACACAAAGAAATTCCATGCCTTACTGAACCAGCAATCGAGCTGAACATGCGAGACTTCTATCTTAGGAAATCTTCCGAGATGATGGAATATGACGCAAAAAACTATGCAGCTCTCGAAAGCAACACAGTTCATCCCGCGAAGGATAATTTGTACACACAGGATGGCTGCCACTGAGCGCAAGCGATGCTACAAGGCCGACTCGATACACGAAACTGGCAAAATCACGAAGCAAAAGTATTTCTACAAACCAGTGATTCAGACATGCAGCCTAGACCCGGCTAGGCTGGACTGAATATGACATTGATGTTAAATCAACAGGCATCTGTCCAAACTGACACCCATCACACGCATGCGCACTGCGCCAGTCGGGACACGTGTACTTGGAAGAAACCCTGGGCAACAAAAATTCCGCCCACACAAACAGCAAACTTCGAAAAATGCGTGCAGCCATGACATAAATTTCATGCTTAGGGTTGTTTTTGTAAATATTTGTAGAAGTCAATACCAGAGCGTCTATGCCCTTCACTTCAGTAAAAAATTACTTAAAAACAATACTACATATCTAGGCTAGGCTAATATTCCTAACCACAAGCGAAAAAAGCGAAGTTAAATGCCGTCAGCTTAACAACATAACGGCATTTCACAATAAATAAGGACACACGTGCTGAAATTATCATCCAAAGCAATACAAAATTTATGCAAGTCGCGATGAACGGTCGCTGCTCGCATCAAGCAGGCCAATTACTTCCATTCTTTCATCATCGCACAGATCGAACTTGACGTGCGGTCGTGTGAGAATTGCTAAAAATATGTCCCTTTCTATGGACGGCAGTTGCGCATGTCGGCACACGAACCGGAGCAGCAACAGCGAAGCAGTAAGGTCTCCGACAACTTGTACGGGCCGCTCACTGTGTAAAAGCCCCATGTAACACAGCACGTGGATAACAAACTGCGTCGCGTGCTTGGGTAAGTAAGGCAGCAAATATTGACTAGTCAAGTTCTCCGCCACGTGACTATCGAGCATCACGAAGTTTTCAGCAATGGCCGTGAACGCAACAAGAAGATACTCAGGTCCAGTCGACGCGAACGCAGCAAGCTCTGCAAGAAAGCAAGCTTTCAAGAGGCCAACTCGCGCGTCGTGATAGTTTGTCAACACGGTATTCGGACGGGCAAAGAAGCAGGATAATATTCTAACGTGCTCAATCCGAAAACTCCGAAGCAGTTTCTCCAAGAAGTACAGGAGACTCGGAACATTCGCCGAAGGGGCAGAATGGCGTTCGGATTTAATCAAGCCCATAAAAGAAAGAAGGTGATTGATGACGTGGGCAAAGTTGCATAACTTGTTGTTAACTACAATCAGGTAAATTGATCGGCCAATCCAAACCTAAAATAGATGAGATAAACTTCATTATTGGGAAGTCTAAGAAATAAACTCGCAAAACATCACATGGTTAGACGCAGCTGCGAGAATGATTAGAAGGTAGGTTCATATATGCATTCCGTCATGTAAGCAGTCGGCTCCAGAGGCGCACTACAAAGATTAACCTTTCGACACAAGGATCAAATCAAGCGGAGCCCGCAGAAAACATTGCTTCCCGTGCAATTAACCTGATGGGCTTAAATACGTGATTTGAAGAAGAAACTGGATTTGCTGAAAGGTGGACCGAATTCTTACGGAGTCGATCTTGTCAAGTTTTCAAAATTTGGGTTACCACATGTTTTTTTCTAATCCGGTGAAATTTAAAGACCTTTTTTGGACCAAAGGAATAACTTATAGTCAATGATTTGCATCCACGTGGCTTGCATTAAAGCAAAAACTTGTCTGGCATTGAATAGATCGGGAAGTTTTGTCATATATCAGCCAGCCGTCGTCGTAACCATAGCGTTGACGAGGTCGCTGATCTTTCTCTAGGAACTCTTCAGTAAGTTCAACGGTTATATATATATATATATATATATATATATATATATATATATATCGCCCCACTTCTCAGTTACCCTGTGCACAGCCTTGTTCCTCTGATAAGAGTATTCTCTTAGGTATGGAAACTTTAGATCTAAAATTATTGCCCATATTGGTATGTTCACTCAACTGATCTTCTAATAACTTCGCTTCGGATCGCAAGGCGTACCTATGTTTTTAAATTCTCTTGCTTATTTTGTTATATGGTAAGTCATAAACTATATTGCGTTGTTCCACACCAACAACAAGTCACAGGAAGTCATGGAAAAAAACTCCAGCAGTGGCGACAGCAGACATGCACAGAACCAAAACGCGTACCTGTCGATCGTCGTACTTGCTCGTAGCGAGCACAAAGAACGCGTTTGCCAGACGAAGGTAGATATGCGCCACTACTTCTGGGTCGACGAGCAAAGGCTTCAGAACCGCTACCCACTCGGCATTATCTGCTGCTGCACCGTAGTGTCCTGTAGATAGAAGACGATATAGTATAATATGATATACAAAGTATATGTACAAATATTGCATATACAATATAGAATAATATATCAGACTAGAATAATACTGGCGTAAAGCACGGGCAATACACGAAAGTGGAGTGGAACAACAACAACAACAACAACAATATACAAAGAGCATGATTGTTCTTCTTGCTTCTGTAGTCATTCGAACCCAAAACTTTCCACACTAAAACTCACCGAAGCTTGACTCCAGACCATGTGTCTCCACGGCTGAAGCAATGCTAGGAACACTGCCACACTCCACAGCCATCGACCTATGTACAGGACGAGACAGCACTTCGTCATCAGATAGTAAAGATGGCTGACTAACAGCTCTCCTCATAGACGACGACTTCCAGTCTGTCAATTCGATTTCTACAGAGCGATTAAACGCACCCGACATATCAAAGCGCGACTTCGAACCAAGCTTGCCGCCTGTGGAAGTTCGCATAGGGGAAGACCGAACTCGGGCAAAAAACTTCTCCTTCAACTGAGATATCTTACCCAAGATAGCATCAGCTCGATCCTGCGTGTAGCTGCCAGAACGCGATGCATTGCTAACAAACTGGCCGGCATCACCGACGCTAATGACTTCGTCGTCTAGCTTTACTTTAGTTTCGTCATCGTCAACCAACTCAATCGTTACAAACGTCGAACTCGGATCGCGGTCTGCCAAAACGCATTTCCCTGATTGGCTCGCAGGCTGGCAATAAAGCCAATCATTCTTACCCGAATCTTCACTAAAATTTTCCGAAGATCGATATCCATCAGCGTCATCACAGTAAGTGTCAGCTGCCGATCCGTAGGACGTATCGAACGACGTTGAGTCCTGCCTCGCCACATAGGTCTGGTCTGGACGACCGACGAAGTTATCAGCGCCGTCGTGCGAGTCTGACAGCGCCACTACCGAAGACGATTGAAAACCGCGGTTGAACTCACTTTCCGAACTACCGCTTGCATTCGTCTCCTCTACATTCGCATAGTTGAACTCGTTAAAAGGCACCTGTCTGGCGGAAGCTCCTGTCGCAACGGTGGTACTGTCACTCATCTCCACATACCCTGAATCGTCCATGTAATGAAGCGAAGCTCTCTGTGCATCTGGCAAACACGCGTCCATCAAGTCTGTGGTTGATGAGCCAGTGCTATCTTCATAATAACTTGTATTATAATCTGGCTCAAAGTCGTGAACGACCCCAGGAACAGGAATATCAGCCGGGTCCGCCTCCGAGACTAGATGGTACTCCGAAAGAACATCGTGAGACAACGCGTTACTATGCACAAACAACGCAGGCGGTCCCAAATGGTCGCCTTTGTCAACAGAGTTATATTCCATACCACTCGTACCCAGAGCTCCTTCCTCTTTGCCGCATGATGATTCAAACGATCGCCATGGGTCCGAATGCACGCCAGCTTTAGCATCGCCAGCACAATCACCATGCGGGTCACCCATGTCATCGCAGCCCTGGGATCCAGACAAATCAGGTTTTAATAGCAGCATGTCCGATTGCAACGCTCCTACAGAAGCAGTACCCATGGCTGGCATCGACAGTGTTGAATCCAGTAAATTTTCGGCCGCAATATCGGGACTTGAGCCGTCTGCCAAATTTAATGAATCAAAACCAAGCGGACGCTCACACTCAGCCGTACGAGAATTAGTAGAGCAGCGCGTTGGTAGTACCTCGTCTAATGAGCGATTGACAAACGAAAGCGTATCTTGTGGCGTGAACTCACCCTTGGCTTCATCCACGGCCTTTGTCAACATTAGTTCATTCGAATGCGAAGCACGACATTTAGTGCATCTTGCAGAGCTTGTAGGTTCCGACAAAGGATCGTCAATATCCTCGCTTCCCCGATCGTTGGTCTTTTTACTATGCATGATGTGGTTTTCTAGTAAGATCTCTTCGAAGCTGACAGTCGATTGTAAGGCAAGCTGCCAAAGAAATGGCCGCGGCTCTGGTTTGCAAATCGCGCTTGCTGGAACGTCATCATTTGCACTTACCGAAAGAACGCGGCTGGAATTCTGGATTTCTTCACTTTTGCCAGCTTCGTTGCCCATCTTAACATTTTCTGCAGACGAAGGCATCGAATGACAAGTTTGTTCACGTTCAGCCTGTGGTGCCATACTTAAGCCATGGTCAACAGAGCTTTCATTAAGCATTTCCTTACTTTGCTGCTGCGTGGATGGCGGACAACGGGGCGAATTTTCCGAAGCCACGAAATTAACGCTGTCTCTATCAGGTGCAACAACAAGATTTAACCTATCCCTGTTGGAAACCGTTAGCTCGGCTTCCACTTTCTCACCTGGGCTGATGGAATTGTACAAGCCCGTACCAGACTTCGTCCTTGCGACTAGCTCATTCTCCGTCACCATGGATTCGTCCACAGCAGAATTCAAATCTTTAGCGTTCTGAGATTTTGAAACATCTTTAACAGCTACAGTAGTCAAGTGCTGATCGAAACCTCCCAGCAGATCCTTGGCAGAACCTTTGCGCAAATCCGAGTCACCCTGCTCGACAAAAAGAGAGTCTGCAGAAACAGTAGGTAAGGAGAAATGTTCATCCGAAAGATCAACAGTCGGTAGCCGATGATAATCTTCTACGGATAAACAAGCCGCGACTCCGTGGAAGGCAGGTGCGCTGGCAGTTCCGCTTAGAAGTGTAGAATCACATCGCAGCTGCTGATTGGCAGTGTCATCTAGAGCCCGATCAACGATCGCCTTTTGCTGAGAATGCTCCAGTGCATCTTTCAATTCTTCGTTGCTGTTTTTCTTAAGGCCATCGAGCACAGGTTCTTTCTCTTCAGCTTTATAGGTTGTAGCATCAACTTCACTCTTGAGCTTATGTCCACCTTCTTGCGGACCGTCACCAGACTTCTCCACCTGATACTTTGCGGTGGATGAATCACGCTCAACTCCTTTAACAAGCCCATCACTCGCCGATCTGTTGGCTTTTACACCAACTTCGCATTCAATGTCGTTGTCAGGAGGCGGGCATGTGCCTGCCCAGACACTGTTAAGCACCAAGTCCGGACTATAGCCATGCGAGCCGGCCCAAGCTAAACAGGAAAAAGAAAATACAATTTTTACATCGACAAAATTCCAGGCGAGTATATGTTAATAGGTTAAACAAAGGAGAAATAAAAAACAATGTGGGAGATTTAAAGTTTACATATTGACCATGCTAGCCACGCCCTGGCCAACATCACGCACTCGGGCAAACGAATAGAAATATGCGGTCACCAGGAAAGGCGCGAAATTTAGGATCATTTAAGATTTCGTCGTACGTTAGTACGAAGGACCGCCTTCCTAAATGCTTTAGATCCGGTGCTATCTATAAAATTTACTTGTGCTGGGTGTAATGGAAGTTACATGGGAGAAACTTCCAGACACTTTCCAACACAAGCCGAAGAGCATTTAGGCAAGGACAAAGCCTCGCATATATGGAAGCATTTGCAGGAAAGAGATTACAAGAATGTATGCGCGGAAGCTGTGTTTTTTAATTTTGCATCAAGCACCAACTGACTTCCGGAGGAAGTTAAAGGAGGCCATTAGAATTATTTTTACCTCATCTAAGACTTCGTCTTAGTTTAGTACGAAGGACGGCCTTCCTAAATGCTTTAGATCCGGTGTCATCTTTAAAGAATCTAACTAATTAAACTCCCCGGTCACGCAGTAACCGTGCACAGGCCTAACTAAAATTAATTAAGTTGAGTAGGAAAGTGTAAAATGATGGACGCAAACCAAATAACCAATTTTTTTGAATTAATTTGCTAATAGAACATTAGAAAACCATACAGGAGAGCAAATGCCTATCACGCCCAGCATTATTTAAGCGAAGCGTTCAAAACGCATCGCTCCAAGTGTCGCGGACGATAACCCTGCCAGCATGTCTGGGTGACACGAAGAGAAGCACTAAAAACTCTCAGACGAAATGTTTTTTGAGATTGCTGTCTTTATTCCACGTGCTGAGCATTCATCAAATCTCCTTGGTCGAAATGCTGCTGATTGCGCTGTCAAGGTAGCGAAAATTTTTTTTTTTCAATTCTCCACCAGCTTTACTACTTTATCGAGTTCAATACGCTGAAAGATTGTCAGAACTCAAGAAAAGTACATTGCCAAGAGATGCGTAAGCTCATATTTAAACCAAGCCGGGAAGTATATGCAAGATTAACTAGCACCGCTACGAAATCTAATGAGACTTGAGAGGTAGCTCTAGATAGTATAGCTGAAGATCGAACTCCAAAGCGGGAGACTAATGTAGAAGCAAATATCGCGCAATTCAGATGGAGGGGCTCCAGCTTGCTTTTATCTTAAATGACACGCTTCAAAGCATTTCAACCGTACAGTTAAAGCTCCCCATACGGAGATCTGACGGTACGTGACGTCACAGGGAGAAGATATCTCAAATAGAGATATCTTTTTTTTTTAACGATTCGAGGATATAGCTAGGGTCATGCAAAGATTGTGAAGGCTGAAAAACTGTGGAAAAAAAAATTCTCAAGAAACAGCAACTAAGGCAGACACAGCTCCGGAAAGTCAGCTATGAATTACCGAAAGAATTCGCTAAGGCGAAACAAGGAAACAAGCTTTAATTTTTAAGTTGCCGATAAAGCGGCCAAATCTTTTCGCGACACCGTGCCAAAGAGCCTTGTCAATAAGCTAAGACTGGAATTATCTGACTTACGACTACCTGGCACATTATTGTCGGATTTTAACATAAGCAAGCAATTACGCTTTTCGGCAATTGACAACTTCATTAAGCTTGTTTCTGCTCATGATAGTGCCCGATCTTGCTTACTACATATCGTACTATCTATATTTTATTCAGTATATTACTATGTTGCGCACCCGTCTTCTTCAGCCTCAGCTTTGATAGCTCATATAGAAGCTATTCTTAAATTCGCATATATTCTTATAATGAATTAAAAGCACGAAGTAGCTCGTAGCTATATAATAATATATACGGCAATGGTATATAATAAGTTATTATGGCGATCAGTAGGTCTGCGGTTGCGCCTGAATTCGCCAGTGAACAAGAGCGTTTGAGAGGCTGTGGCCCTTCGCTTCATCTATTTGCCCCTTGCAAATTCGTGAGCCCTATCCGGCATTTAAACATTAAAAACAAGCCATCAATCTTGTTTATGACTTTCAGCTTTCGCCAAGTGGCTGGCGTTCAAATTAAAGAGAATATCGGTTATAAATACCAAGGAGCTTGATAAACGTGTTCTGACGCGAATGTTACCGGTCAGCCGTGGTCTAGCTTGCGTTTGACGACAATGTTTGGCTTTTCATGCCTTAAAACCATGCCATTCTGGAACACAATCTGATGTGGAAGATCGTATGAGATATGACTGGAATCCGGGGTGTGCCAGTGATGATAACCTGACTAGTTGGGGCCAGCCCCAAAACGTTTTCGGGGCCCATGCCGGTCTTTAACCCTTGAATGACTTGAAAGCATGAAAAAAATTGTTGCAACTATAAAAAAATAGAATGAAAATAGGCGGAGATCAGTGATAAGATCTCGGAAAAAATTATTGCGTAGAGCAACAATTGCCCTATCTTTATATGGGGGCAACCACGGAGAAAGAAGCAAACAGTATGGGGGTTAACGACCCAAAGGTCGCTCCACGGCACCGACACTGGCTATGTAGATCTGAAATGGTTACTTCAAGACTGGACTGAATCAAACCAGAGCCTGACTTGCTTCAAGCATATGTTGAGTATGTAATTCAATGTCATGCAAATCCGTAAATTAAAAAAACTAGCCGCCCTATCAATGGTAACGCATAAAACTTATCAAACAAGATTCTTGTGGACTCGGGTATGCAATCAGTTTTGATGTACTACCTACAGTACATGTCAACGCAATTATGGCTTACACCCAATCAAAATATTCATAGGTTCAAAAACAAGGCATGACAGCGTGGCATAAGCTACCGCAAAACGTACCAGATTTTCCTAGGACGCAAGGACTTTGCTGATTACGGCATACAGTCTGCGTATTTTCGACCACACGGTCAGCTTCCTAAACATAACAAAACAATTTACGATCGCGCAAACTCGCGAATATTTTAGTGAATACATCGACTTCATGATCACAAGCCCGAGTCTCAGAATGCAAGCAGAGCGGTACTCGAAATAAGGGTTCGAGTCCACAAGTGAAGAAAATAAACATGGTGATAAACTCGTGTCAAAGAGGGTCTCCGATCAGAACATGAACGAACAAGATAGGGCACTCAGTGCTATAGCCATAAAAAAAACACGGTACATGCTCCCATCGACAGGACAACTATTTTCGAAGGATCATATCTTAAGACAGTACTAGAAAACATATGGTTTACGTGAGCGTCACCACCAGCCAAGCGAGGATAACAATTTTACAAAGGAAATATTTCTGATGATACATGGTCATCACATTGATCGAGTCGAGTCGAGAAAAACAAAAACGCAGTGAAATATGCCTTCTCTGCACATGCACGATGACGAGCAGGCGGCTAAGCAGATGGTTAGGATCAAGGATCAAGAGAAGCAGATCTCAACAACGATTCGCTTCATCAGTGTGTTAAAAAACAGCCAACACTGCAAAAGCTTGTCTTCAACCATTCGAACGCTGTGAAAGCGTGTGCATTCGAACGCCGTAAAAGCCTGTGTTAAAATATTCGAACACTGTAAAAGCCGTACCAAGGACCGCCACAACGACAGACCAATTCACAAATAGTGCGCTATTACGTTACAGCGTCCTTGCTGGGGGGGTAGAGAATAAGCTAAAAAGTATCAAAAACCTTCATCTTCCGAGGACCATGAGTCCTCCCGGATTGTTTATA
>QQSS02192048.1:0-13032 GCA_003687565.2 Craspedacusta sowerbii
GAAAGGCACTTATGAACTTTCGGCGTGGTTTCGTTTTCGGCCGAAAGTAAAAATTCACTTTCGGTCGGACTCTAATTGATTTGATGATTAATTTGGTGATGGAATGACTAGCGTGGTTGTTTATGTCATCTTTCCTTTGATAGAAGTATCGTAAGATAGTTCTTTGGTTTTGGGAATCGCGGTCACACTTTGTAGATGCTTTGTAGATGTCTTTACACGACCTTTTCCTTCGTATTCACTCCGAATTGTGTTGACTGAACTGCGCACTTAACGTTGAAAGGTTGATCGCGTTTTATTCAATGACGCTTGCTTTGATCCATTCATCCCCTTATGCTTGAAAGTCTTACATCCATGTCGACATGGACTAAAGATTCAGACTGATGATAAAATTAGCATCAGTATGAGTCGCTACCTAGATAGAGTATGACCTCATTAGCTGTACCCTAAGTGAGAGAGTACAATCATTGTGTGTGTAAAATGTAAACTAGAACTCAGATTTTGGTGGAATTCTCAATCTGATTCATGATGCTATAGAGGATGCCTCTGTCTTCCGTAAATGCACTTACGTTTTCAGTTTTCACTTCGAGTTCATTCTTCTTTTTCTTTAATTTTATGTGTTTGATTTTGGCATTTCTGGAGAAAAAATAAATCTTGTTGTTGTTGTTGTCTGCATTAGGACAACCTTATTTATTTATTTTATTATTTACTCATGTTTTTCTTAATCAACAATTTTAATGAATCTAGTGATCAGAAATATTTGGCATGTAATTATCCTTTCTGCCAGAGATATAAATTTTTAAAATCCCTTACTTCCTGCCAATTTAATGTTTCCGTTCGTAATTTTCTGGTTAGGTTGTCTGGCACATATTCCAACTGCTACTTAAGATGGTTTATCCATTTCCATTACTGAAACCTGTACCTTACCAAAGACTGTTATTTGTTTGCTGATATCACTTAGTTTTAAAGTCTCCTGAAATATGAAATTAATTTCTGAAAGTCGCGTTATTTTATGAAAGAGTGGTGTCCCAATGTGATTAGCTATGACATCACCAACTCATATACCATTGTTAGCATCACTTTCTTGTTACACAACTTGTAGCATTCATGCTTTACATTAAAGTTGCAAACATTCAAGCTGCAAATCATTTCATATTTTCGCAGGAAGAACTACAAGGTATTCGTAATCGCTAATTTGTTATGCATATAATATCAGATGCGAGTCCTTAATGTTGACTCGTGCGGCGTACCTTGCTGGCGCAAATCACTAAGACAAGATGCTTTATTGCGTATGGGTTTTGCTAAAGCATTTAGTAAGCTCTTTGACTAAAGATTGACTTTTTCAAAGCGAGCTTTCCCTTTAATGTAGCAGTATTCATGAATAGAAAGCGAGCGCTAACTCACGAACTCGTGAAGCTGTGTTTGCAATATATCTATAAAAAAAAAGCAAGATCGTTTAGTATCGGAAAGTATCGTTCGTTCTGAGACAAGCGATGTGAAAAGATTCGGGTTTGTCGAAAAATTTTCCGATCGGATTCAAGCAAGCAAAATTAACGATACTTAACGAAACGGACCGATCCGAGTTTTTTGGTATCGTTTTGATCATGCCTGCTCAGAATGACACGAAAATCTGAGTTCGCGTTTATATTTTTACGCACGAAAAGAGAACACACACTCAGACAGATTATAGCTATCAAGGGTTCCGTTTAACGTATAATCGTCTTATACTGATGCAAATGTTATCATCAGTCAGAATCAGTCTGCCAGTTTGACCCGGTAATCAAGCTTTGAAACATAGAAGGGATGAATATCAAGACCTAACTTTATTAACGGAAGACTTTGACAACCTTTTATGGTTTAGCGTCAAGGTAAATCAACTCAACCCATAGTGAATATGAACAAAAAGAGTCTTGCCAGAGTTTGAACAATTGCGAAACATCCTCACCACAAGACCGCAATTTCAAAAAAAGATATCGCATACTTTTTTTGAAATACAATGCACATCCAAAATATTTGTCTAAGATACTCCATCACCAATAAATCGTTAAATCAATCACCTTGCGCATTCAATAGTAATGCGGAATCAGAAATAGGAAGCCAAAAGTTATTAAAATTAGTGCAATATCTGTAGTTATGCATTCGAAGCAAATGATGAGGCCTAAAAACAGACGTAACACCAGACCTCTATCGAAATGTAAATTACTTATAAAATAATTGCATAACATATTCCATCTCCGCTAGATAATTAAATCAATCATCATGTACACTTCATAGAAATGCGTTGTTACAAAAACCGAAATAAAATATGCGCGTTTGTCTTAAATTATTTTCGTTATAACATATAGCTACATTTAAGTTTTAGTTTTAAGCTACACGTTTTTGTGATTAACCTGATGAAGTCTCAGAAAGTCATTGCGATCTGCAAGACTATTCACACTCTCATTTGTCATATTCGACAGCGATTAACTGCTGACCTATCACGTAACAATTGCGAGAATGATGTGCAGCAAACTGCCGCCAAAACGTTACATTAGACTCACCACATGAATCTTCAAGAAGCTACAGAGCTCGTCCAGAAACTCAAATCAAACACTAACAAACCTGATTACCCAAGAGAGATCCACTTAGCAGTAGCATGGTTGGTTGGTCCGAGAGCCAGGAGTTTTTCCGGATGCGCAGTCCATCGATGGTTGGTCAGGCCAGTCGTCAGATGTAGGTTGAGCCTACTATTACATGTCATAAAAGGGAGCCTAGGGCGACTGGTCGATGCTCCAAAGATTTTGAAACCATTATCACTCTGTCTCCTGTTATCAGGAGAGACTCTTTGTAAAGACCTTCACAGCAGACGACGATGTAATATTGTTGCTGGTTAGGTCTTCTCAGGAGATTTGACTAACAGGGTAGCCACAAAAATTTGTCACATAACCTGTTTGTCCACTAACCCCCGCGTGGAGGCTCTCCTAGTTGGTGACACGGTCTCGCTACCGCGAACTGACATTAACAATGAGACAGTCCTTGCGTCGTCTTGCATATTTACAGAGTTGTCGGTTTAAATGTATAGCCGACAGACGTTCGTGGTGGCTGACGGTTTTGTCTCTCTACTCATATCTCTCTCTCCCTCCCTCTCTCTCTCTCTCTCACACACACACACACACACACACACTCTCTCTCTGCCTTTTATTTCCAATTATATACACATTTTCATGAACTTTCATTGTGAATGTCCGGTCCCGCAACGGTGCCCTCGCTTACAGGTATTCCAATCATGAAAATGCATTTAAAGCCATAGTTCCGGTCTGCGAAGTAGACGGACAGGATAGTCAATGCATTGTCGGAACTTTCTTCTTTAATTGTGACTTCTTGACGATGATGCTCGTCTGCAGAGCGTGTGGATTGGTATGACATTCTTTGGGCATGACTTAAAGCATGGCCGGTTACACGAACTGGAGCTTCCTTCAAGAGTTGTTTTAGGTGATGTCCTTGTTTCTTGTACATTCTTAATCATATACGGATATCATTGAATAAACCCTTCTTCCATGCATTAAATTACCATTATTTACATCTTGCCCAATCTGAATTTTTCGTCTATTCATGTAATCTAGGCAAGTCTTGAACCAGCTTGACAATTGCTCAAACACAGATATTGCTAAGTGGGCGTTGACCCAGTCCTTGTCCATACCTTTACTGTTCAACGCAAGGTATTGTCCATTTATGAGCATTATTTACGCAATTTCTAATAAGCACGTGCTAGTGATCTCGTAAAGGTGAAGCTGTTATTATTACAAAAAAAAAAAAAAAACACCAAGAGCAGTCATAGGAGACTGCTGTCACTGAAAAACTGGCGACAGCCGATGACGGCAGAGGTCGAAGTGCAGTTGTTAGGCGCATGCGGCATGCAGGCTACAAGGCTTTGCAGACATATTCACTTGCTGATACCGTAAAAGATCAGAGAAGCGGAGAAATGAAACATGACGAACATGAAAATTTTCAAAAGCGCATGCACAACAACAGCAACAACAACAATAACAAATTTATCTTCTCCGGAAATGCAATTTACAAAGGAAATCAAAAATAGTAAGCAACTCTAACCGAACATAGTATGATGATTGCATTTGCTGAAGATGGAGGCATCCTCTATAGCAAACAAGGCTAGTCGATTTGAGAATACCACCAATATCTGAATATTTTCGCAAATATTTCGAACTCGCACTCCCTTGGAAGTACAGAAAAAGAGGGCATCATCAAGTTATGTAACTACACGTACTATCGCAACTTATCGTCAATCCGAATCCGTGCACCTTTTCGACAAGTTGTCAAATTTTGAAATGCAGGAGAGTCGAACCAATCAAACATAGGTTAGTAGAGGGAAGGCATGAGTAAGAATTCGATGTCAAAACAAGGCCCAGCGTCTAGCATTAGTAGTAGTAAATTTCTTTAAACTCGGTAGTAACAAAAAGTAACAAAATGAAATGCACAAACTTAGCTCGCAAATTTAAAGAGCTAACTACACCGAGATGTCGAAGGTTCGTTTAATCCAAGACCATGACCTCATCAAACGGAAAACATAAAATAATATGTAAAAATATCTGCTTACAATGACGTTGTGACTTGAAAGCGGTGTTCGCAAACATTACATAGGCACCTAGATCCGTTCCAATTTGTTGTGTTTAACTTAAAGAGCCTTTCATTAGCACTAGACTTGATGTGTTCTGGTAGAGCATTCCAGATTTTTGGTCCTAGGGATCTTAAACTTCTTTTACTTAAGGCCACTTCGGTTATGTTTTGGTACCGCTACGTTTAGTGGGTATATTGGCGAATTTCTGTTTTTTTTTTTGGCAACTGAAAGACTTCTTGCATGTAGCATGGATTCATAGGGATTGAGCTCGCAATCTTCTCGCTTCCATTGGGCACTTCTCATATTTTGACAGCAGTTGCGTGTAGCTGTATATGTGGTTGTCGTAGTCGAAACGAAGAGCTCGTTCTTGAATTTTTTCAATTTTTCTTAGCGACAGCGCAAAGGAAAAGTACCATACAAGAGGACAGTAGTTAAAGTTCGCGTAGATAAAGCTTTCGACTAACACCTTCTTTGATTGGTGTGTAAAGTTGGACTTAAGTCTAATAAGTGCGTTAGTTGAGCAGCAGCTTTCTGGCAAATCTCACTTATGTGCAAATCAAAAGACAAACTGCTATCTATTTTTATCCCAAGACGAGTAATCCAGTTTTCTGAATAAACCGCTTTGTTTCTTATGCGCAAGGCTTTTCCGGCTGGTTCGACTCGTAAGAAATAGGTCTTGAAATTTCTCAGGGTTTGCATCATGTCGTTCGAGGTTGACCAGTCAATCAAAGTAAGTCATTTCACATACAGAGGGCCGCACGTTCAAGGAAAAGATAACACTAAACCTTCGTTAAAATGCAAAGCATACAGGAGAGCGAAATGTTTTCTTTCATACTCCAGCACCAATCCATCATTAGATCGCCCACCTAGAAAACTCAATAGAAATTCAAGCACGTAAGGGAAACGAAAAATTATAAAATGAGTTGATTATACACCTCCCAATTTAGGCATACGCGGCAACCAATAATGCTTTAATTTTCTTTTTAACATAGATTATAAATGTTTATTTCGATTTCATGTAGGTGGTACAGCGCCTTTAAGCTTTATATTGCTACTGGCATAGGCTTCAGTCCTTTGTATGGGTACTGAGAGCTTTGCTAATTCACTTGTCCTTGTCTTCACTTTGGAAGAGTGATAGTTGAAATACTTGTCTATGGACCTTGGCAGCTTCCTCCATAGCCAGTCATGCCTAAACAAAGCCATAGTTAGTGTAACTGCATCTCCTAGCTTAGTTTAGATGTAGGATCGCTATAACTAGTTGTTTTTTTTTTTATAGCATGCTGTTGCAGTATCGAGATTCGATGTATTGCATCTTTGCAAGCTAGGCCCCAATTAAGACATCCGTATGTTAGGTAAAACTGTAACATAATTATTTTATAGTCCTTGCATCAACATGGCAACGAGTTTTTGATAGTAATCCAATTGCCCTCGTTAGTTTCTTAGAGAGCTCAGAAATATGATGTCTCCACAAGAGTCTTGAGCAAGTACAACACCCGAGGTGCTTCACTTTGTTAGATAAATATATTTTCTTGTTATTTATCTTAAGAGCAAGCCAAAAAAAACAAAAGCTTTTCTTCTAGGACGATAAAAAAAGAATTTCCGTCTTTTAAACGTATAAAAATGATCTGTTGGTGCATAGCGAATCAAAGATTTTTGAGAATTAACGCGACATTAGTAATTTTAAGGTCGAAGGACAAACTTTTATAGGATGTAACGGTGTCATCACCAAAATGAGGCGAAAAACTAGACGACAACCAATGGTGCAAGTTGTTGATATAAATGATAAACAGCAAGGGAGCCTTGAGGAACGCAAAAGTAAAAAAAAAAAAACAGATTTTGGAATTTTCATCCTCACTAGCGACGTCTTGCTTTCACCCTAAGAGGTATGAAGAAAACCAAGGTTGACCAACTCCACGAATTCCATATACTTCAAGCTTTGGTATGCAAATTTTTTGGTTGACGGTATCGAAAGCTTTTTGCAATCCAAAAAGAACCTGCAAGCGTATTCACAACAGTCTAGCATAACACTAATATTACTAACTGAATTGAGTAACGCGTTGCTCGGAGAACGCTGTTTACGAAAGCCGAATTGTTGGTCAAATATAATTCTTGAAGTTGCTAAAAAATTTGTGTAGACGCTGGTACATCGCCTTCTCGATTACTTTGCTTAAATTAAGGAAAAAAAGATAGGTCGTTAATTGCAGCTTTTTCTGTTTGGCCAAATTTATAAATAGGTACAACCTTAGCAAGTTTTAAAAAGCCCGAAAAAATACCTTCCTTGAAAGACCGATCAATAATAATTGAAATTGGTGCTGCTTGTTGACCCCATTCTAAAAACATTTGTGGGAATTTTTTAGGGTCCGGATGCCCTGGATACTTTTAGCGAGCTGATAATTTCCGCTACTTCGACTGCATCAGCGGGTTGTAGAAATAAGGTATTGTTAATGCGAGGAGGCATGTAAATCATTAAGTTTGCTGGCAAGTTTGGTATTTCAGAGTCATAGTGTTTTCGGAAGGAGGAAAAATAATCATTGAATGCATTTGTAACATTCAGGAGCTTTGTAATCAAGTGGTTGTTCTGGTTCAATAACATTGAAGTGGTAAATTGTTTCTTCTTGTTTCTTCTGATGATCGATTTAATGCCGTTCCAGGTTTCCTTGATATTGTTGTTATGTCGCATTAAATAATTATTATGGTAAGTGATTTACTTCTTATCATGCTAACCACCGAGTTTCGCTGCTTCATAAATTTTGCATAAAACTCATTCCATTCGTATTGGTCGGTTCTTTTCATGTACATTTGTAGAAGTTTATCTCTAACCTTCATTAACTCGAGAATGTCATTAGAAGTTTACGGTTTTTGTTGAAGTCTTGCGTCCTTTTGGGAAATTTACGGAGGGATGCAATTGCTTTAAAAATATGATTAGCTTTATTTATGAAGATGCGGGTTAAAATATGAGAGTTCTGTTCGTCGACAAACAGGAGCTCCCAATCTATATTAGCGAGTTCTTCATTGAAATCGTTGTAATTGAACATTTTGTACGATCTACCGTAATGGGACTTCCTCTTGCTCTGCGCAGCTTTTAGGTTGCAGTTTGTAAAAACAATAAACTGCGCGAAATGATCAGATACAGGACCAGTAAGGTTGCTTCTTTCTGTATAATTTTTCAGGTTGCTAGTAAACATATTGTCTATCCGTTTTTGTGATCGGTTACTCGACTTAGCTGCAAAATAAGTGGTTGGAGATTATGGCTTGTAACTATATTAATAAAACGGAATATACGGTAGTCATAGTTGAGCAGATTTATATTAAAATCACCCATTGTAGTCACCAACCTGTTTTCTTTGGCAATTCTTGCGAGAATTTTTAGTAGACGGTCTTCCGAGAATTTAGTAGGGAAAACGTTTGCGAGCCAGAGTCATCATTTCGTAAAGTCCACGACTGGCATACCTTGTAATGGAATGCCCATGATGGTAGAGAAAGAGGAAGAGCCTGGGCCCAACTCGAGCTGGGTCAACGAGGAGAAAGTGAGCAGGGAGACGCCTTAACACAAACTCCCTGCTCCTTCATTTGACACGCTGTACATAACGACCTCCTCCTTGAACTGCATAAAAACACTTAAACCCTAAAATTTATTTTTTTTTAGACTAAGAATAGTAGAAGTAGTGGCAGTCGTCAGTTAAGAGTCCAAACGAACCGATCTCCGACAATTGATCTCCGACAATTGCTCTCCGATCGGACCACGACGGTGCAAGCGAAAGCCATTCTCAACAAAGACCATTTTCAATGTGTGGTTGCGGGCGTGTGCTGTGATGAAAGGATTAATATTACGTTCGTAACTTAGACTAAGAACTTGTTTTGAAATCAGTACGTGTGTCGAACGCAATAGATTAATTTTAAAAGCAACAAGGCTAAAGAAAGCAAAACAGTAGATACATTCAAATTGGAGACTAAAAGATTCCTTCTGGAGTCATCACATACAACATTACTATATTGAACACCTGAAGATTCTCGCAAACATGAGTCTTGTTGAAAATTACCATTCTCTTACGTTGCTCTCATTTAAAAAATCTCAAAATCTTTCTCATTTCAAAAAGACTTTATGCTACAAGTTAAATGACGTACATTTGGTAGTAACTACCGACTGCATAATAGTTTAATTTCAAATATGTTTAAGTACGTGATAAGTTGGAAAGCAGTAGATGATCTCACGTCAAATAAATACAAAGCAACCTTGCTTGCAGCCCTCTGAGGTATTTTTTTGTACTTATAGCGGCAAGCCACCATGTTGCACTGTCGCTCAGCACGGTTACTGCACAATCGCCACAACAGTAGTTATGCCAGTTTCTTCTGAAAGCTGTGTAAGTAACTTAATCGCGCCCATGAAAAGACTTGCTGCACGCTCCAGACGTCTGGGCATGGCTAGTGCTTCCGGATACATACATACATATATATATATATATATATATATATATATATATATATATATATATATATGTATATATATAGGAGTTTTGGTTCTTGCGGTCGAGCTGATTGTTGTTAAATTTAAACTTGATGGCGTTCACTCTTATTTTAGCAGACTTGCTGTTGTTGAAGACTATTGTTGTTGGTATTGCTGAGTGCAATAAAATACTTCACCATAAACGGCTATGGATGAACAATGATTCGCCAATGCACAACATTATTTGCAGTGAGTCCCGAAACTTCCCCGCGTAGTGCTCAAATTGAGAGCGCTGTTTGCTTTTTTATTTTTTTATTTTTTTTTTTTAATATGCGTTTATAATATTACAACATCCGCAATAAAGCGTCTACGACAACAAAATAAAATAAAGATGAAAATAAAATAAAATAATTAAAGCCATTGACCTAACGAAACAGTAACCACCACCATATTAAAACGGAAAATGAAAATCTACAAACTCTTTAAAACGGAGACCACCACGTGGCGAGCAGGATTCAAAGAAACTGCAACTCCACGCAGGACATGCAAGCTTAGCAAGCTTAATAGAAACATTGGCTGTTCACGCAAGCTTGGTTAAGCATAGATTACGAGAATCTCATTGTATCTAGAATAAACTGGATTGTCGCAAGAATAATCTTTCTATTGATAATGTTATTTCGCTCTCGATGACCGTACAAGAGAATTCTGCGTAGCTCTTCAGCACAACCGTCTAGTACTGAAAACCCCAAAAATCCAGAGACAGTGTTAAGTAAGGTGGTACGCAATGTGCTAAATGCCTTGCATTCGAGCAGAAAGTGGGTTATGTCCTCAATGCCGTCGTAAGAGATACGGCAAGTGGGATCATTTGTATCTGCAAAGTTATGCAGATATGTGTGAGCACGTAAGTCGCTTCGGCCAAGCCTAAGCTGTGATAAAACCCTTAAGCCAAGTGGGTGATGAATTTTATAGGTGGATTTCACAGGTGGTCGTATTATTTGTGTCAATGCAGTTTTAAAGGGAGCGTAAGTCTAAATCGTACGGAGGCTATTGTCTAAGTTTATCCAGTCTGAAATTACCGAGGGAAAATAGAATCCTTGAACTTTGGTGTACGACAGACAAAGTTATCGAACGTAAATCTGCTCCGGAGTTGGTACTCAGAGTTCCTTTGTGGTACTAAAGAAGACAAATAGACCGAAACATTTCATTTATAACATTTCATTTATTTTCCAGAATCAGAGAAGTCTTCCACAACAGCGTCTGTCCGCTAATGTTTCCTAACCTAGGTCTTCATGCAGTTTCGTTGCTGAGGTGCCCTTCCAGGCACCAGTAATTGCTAAGGCTACTTGGTATTGAGCAGACTCAAGTTTTTTCAAGCTTGCATTGCTAGTGGGAGATTGATACACTACGTCAGCGTAATCGAAGAACGGCCTGACAAATGATTTGTATATTGTAATGAGACTGTCTCTAGGCAAGAAGTTGCGAAGCCCACGGAGTAAGCCAACCCATTTCATAACTGCAGCGATAGTTTTTTGGTTGTGGGAGGTGAAAGATAGATTGCTATCTAGTGTTAAGCCTAAGTGCCTTACCTCTTTCGCGCGAGGTACGACTAGATTGTTGAAGTCTAAGAGAGGGTGAGCGCCACGCACACGTTTTGTTGAAAAAAATAATTTCAACCGCCTGTTTTTTGGGTCAGGGTTGAAGGCCATTTTCCACTGGTGAGCACATCGTTCTATTAGAGTAAGGTCATGTGAAAGGTCCTCGTAAGATCTGTCGGCGTCAAGGACTGTAGAAAAAAGCGATAGATCATCAGCAAAGAGGCGAGCGTCACTTCGTAGGTCCAAAACTAGGTCGTATACCAAAACAAGAAGAGGTCCTAAGATAGATCCTTGTGGAACACCAGCCAAGATAGGCTTCCAGGAGGACGCCGCGCCATTCATGGTAACTCTTTGGAGTCGTCCACAGAGATAATTTCTCAACAACATTAAAAGCCGTCCACTACTTCCGCAGAGCTGCAGTTTGAAAACAAGACCATCATGCCAAACCTTATCAAACGCTTTGGATGTATAGAGGAAGACGCCGCGCACTTCTAAGGGTGGATCTTCGTCGAATGCAGAGTAGATTTTGTGTGTGATACATATTAGTTGATTTATAGTGGAGTCACCTTTCTTAAAACCAGACTGCTTATCAGACAGAAGATTGTGACTTGTTAAATATTCATGTAAACATCGAAAATGAGCTTTTCAAAGATCTTTCCAAACAAAGGGGGGAGCGATATTGGTCTATAATTAGACTTCAGATTCTTATCGTCTTTTTTATGAACAGGGACAACATTAGCCCTCTTCCATATTGAAGGGTATGTTCCGGTTTTAAGGTAGTTTCTGAAAAGGATATAGAGCGGACGCGCAAGGAAAGCGTCAAGATACTTAATTAATCGAACTGACACGTCGTCCCAGCCATGGGCTTTCTTAGGGTTGAGAGCTCGAATGGTAGTAGTTATTTTCTCTTGCGTGAAGTTCACGTCTGTCAGATTCGCTTCTGTGCATGAATGAAGTACTGGAAGGTTGCTACAAGTCACGATGGGTGTACACTGGTCGGTGAAGAAGTTGTTTAATAGCTCAGCCTTGTCTTCAGCGTCAACAACTCAGTGTGCAAAGCGACGTCGCGGCAACGTTGAAAATGAAATCACTCTGCGACGTGGCATTGCGACAAACTTGCGACGAACTCATTAATGGTCAATTTAAAGGAGTAATGACATTTTAATTACGACTCGCAGTCATTAACGAAGTTATCAAGATTGCGAGATATAGGGGGTCAAACAAAAAAAAAAGCGTTGTTTTTGACTGTTGACCAACTTTACTTACATACTTGTCACTTAGTAAACACATACTAATTATTACAAGCTCAAACACAATGCCCTCGCTTTAGCTCTCAGCACCATTCTCGTTCGTTGCAGGGCGTGATTAAAACTTTGCTCTAGTCTCACTCAACGTTTGCAGCATCGCAGCCTTCTTAAAGTAAGTTGAGCTAAAACAGCAAAGTATAATCATTGAAAGTTACCTAGATCACGTACATTATTTGCACTCTGCACTATCAGAGCACAATACCATCAGTGGTTCAGCTATATACTATATAGTTATTACCATATACTATATAATATAAGACTATGAGTCTTAAGTGTGAACAAGCTAAGCAGACCCACCTAACAGCCATAACATAAAGCCAATCTACCAACATTAAAAAAATAGACCATTAATTTCATATAATGACTTTCTCCATCCGAGCTCGTAGCATCTTAGCCAAGCTTTCCCCAAGGGTGCCTGGCTAAAAATAAAACAAAGCTCCATCTTAGCAAAGCAATCAACACTTCCTCCTAAACTCATAACTTCCGAATCAAATAAGCAAAGGTGCAATACATTATTAATTTATATAATTCATGTAACATATTTCAATGCACTTTAAAGCGCACATAAACAATACACAATCACTGCATTTCCTCCTATGAATTTCACCGCAATGCAAATTTTTACATCCTGGTTTCCAACTGGGTACGCAACAACTGACGATTTTCTGCTGCTCTATGAGTAATAAGTAAGCAAGGTAAATAGCAACAAACCAACTGAGATTACAGCTCACACAGTATCACAAGCATTCATGTTCCCAGCCTGCAGGTAACTGTTTGAATTCCCTGCCACAAACAGCACTGAGTCATTTCAGCCTGCAAAGATTCGGATAGGAGCGCCTTTTTTATCCAACATTCACGAAAACAAGCATTGGAGTGCTTACCTTTCAGTAGAACCAGCGGACAGTCCTTCTGCAACTCTCCTTAAAGAATTTTCATCTGAAGCCGTAACTAACAGGCAAGCATTTACACAAAAGCACTAAGATCGTCGCTAGATTCTTCCGGATACCCGTAGATGAGCGAACCGTAGATGGTCGAAAATTTTACAATAGAATTGCCAGCCGCAGACAACCACAA
>QQSS02192059.1:0-13030 GCA_003687565.2 Craspedacusta sowerbii
AGGTATGTAGTTGTATGCAAGTAGGTATGAATGTAAGTAGGATGAATGTAGGTATGTAGGTATGTACGCATACACATGCATATATATATATATTACAAATGAATGTAATTAAATGAACCATATAAAAGAAGATTCAAAGACGGACAGGAATAAACAACAAAATATCGAACCTGCTAAACTTTTACCAGGACCAGTGCTCCCAATGCTGGTCGATTTGGTTTTACTGGCTCCAGGCTTTGCTGTAAGAACTGTAGGAGACAGCAAACTGATAGCAGCCGCCGATGGGCTCCCCGAAACCGGAGACTGAACATTGTTGCCCGACAGAGCATTTATTGCAGTACCAGAGACGGAAGTAGCACTCACTGCTATAGGGCTATTTCGAGCATCCTTAAGGTCGCTGCCTGCCTTCGCAGAGTAAGGCATGTTGCTGGCAGCCAAGCTAGAAGACCCAAGCATCTGGGATTCCAGCTCAGCGCAATCGATGGCTTTGTGTTTTACATCATTTTGCATTGGTAGCTCAGGTATAGAACCAAGGGACTGGAAAATAGCCAAGTCACCTGCTTGCGATGACATCGTGCCATCATATTTAGACGGAGACTTAACTTCATCACTGGAGGACATAGTCCGAGCTCGATTTAAACGAAAGCCACTTTGGCCTCCCTGCAAGAGGTTCAAGAGTTCGCTATCTTGCGATTTTTGGCCTCTGCTATTGGTGCGGTCAGACATAAGAAGTTGTCTACTAACGGATGGTTGGGCATCGGGCTGGCAAGAAAGAAGTTATTAGAAGACGAGCATAACTCCTCCTATCAACATCTCCATCCAGGAGAAAAATCTAGCACCATCCAATTTCCATTTCAAATTGAGAATATGCAAGTGCACTTATAATTTCGTTCAATCGAAAGAAATTAATTGCGTACTGAAGTACGCTGTCTCAGCCCTCTTTCTCTACTTTATTTCAATGCCTAAGTCAATAAATTAAATTTGAAGTAACTCGTTATGTAAAAAAATTGATCATGCCCGCAACCTTAAAATAAGTAAAAAGCATGTTTAAAAACGTCTTTGAGTGGCAAAGCACTAGAACATGAATTAGCAGTCCCAAACCTCGTGCAACGCATTGACAGTCAACTCTTTCTCAGCACTTCTTAACACCTTGCGCATGTCAGGCTCCGAGTTTTGCCTGTGAGACTGATGTTCAATAGACTTCGCACTTGATCCCAAGACGTTTTGCAGACTTTTCAATGGTGTGAGTTTGGTGCTTTGATTAAGCAGGAGTCTACTAGATTGTTGACGCTCCTAACCAAATAAAATACCAGTACGTCATTCAAATTTTTAGAATAATACATAATATAATAAATCAGGTGATGCAAGAAAGTAGTAATAAACCTATTAATATAAGCAATAAGTACTGCTCTTAATAATTTTGACTGCATAATGGCTGTAAGCAGAGGATGCAGCATTTAGATTAGAATTTGGCATGGATGTAAATTCAAAAGACTAACATGGCCTGACTTCCTTGCAAGATGAAATGTACAAAATGCCTTACCTTATCATACTCTTCTTTTGCTTTTTGAAACAGCCCTAGAATACCATCTTTTTGATTTTGATTCTAGGATTATAAAGCTTTAATTAAGGGGGTAGGAAAATATAATTCGATAGTGGTACTCTATACTGACAATAACAAACATATACTCACAACTCTACTTGTTACTGATGAACCATCATTATCATACCATGTGTTTGCTTTCTTCGAAACTTATAGGAGAAAAATAGGAGGTCTTAATAGTCATTTTTGAAAAACCAGCATGTCCTTAAACAGTAATAATGGAAAACATAATTTCTGCTGAAAAAATATTACTTACGTGTGTGTTTTCTTCAATGCCGTTTACAACTTCTTCTCTGATAGTTGCCTCTAATAAATCTTCATCTTTTATAATCAAAGCCAGCCTAAATTAAAGCAACAAAAATCAAATGTGCAAATTTGTATGTCAAGAGTCAAAAATCAAGAGTGCAAATTTCAATATACTTGGATTTTATGAGCATTGAATTTTATGGGCAAGGGAGTTGACAGCTGACACACAAGAACCAGCTGCACATTACGTTACCTAGTACAGAGCTTATTACCTTTTTAGTAACGAACCAAACCGCTGACACTCATTGGCATCATAGAACCATATCCCAATAATTTCGCCTCAAAGAGAGAAGAGAGTTAACTGAACGAACAAAACATACAAGCTAGAGAATATCATTTGCCTTGTAAATACCAAATCTTTTAAGGTTTACACCTGCATAAGGTTTAACCATATTTACCGAATAAACAAGTGCATTAACATTGTTTCCTACAATTTTCACAACGCTCTCTAAAATTATGAAAGGCTCCCAACATTAGAATGGGACGCAATGGAAGGAATAAACGTAAACCCACTTTGTGCCGACTTGCAGAGAAGAAACGGCTCTTGAACTTTGAATTCCATGTTATCTTCAAGCAAAAGCTTAAAGTTGGCCTTGTTTAAGCGATTCATGATAAATATAACAACTTTTGGTCTAACTGACCGAGAGTATAAGAAGAGTGAACCCTCTACATCAGTCTTCTCCTAAAGTAATAAAATGCAACAAGTTGCTACATATCCTCATAAGTCATAGTAAGGTCAACAACTTTTTGTAAATTTTTGCATAAAATAATTTTAAAAGAAATTATTGCTATGAATTAAAAACTGATTTGAAAATAGAAAACATCAATAGTTAATAGATACGCATTCTAAGGGTCATGCTCACTAAAATCACATACCCAACTGCCTAACACTGAGCGAAATTTATAGTGAGCAACTGAAGAGGCTGTATCAATGATATGCTCAACAGCTGGATCAAGCTGCTTTAGCGCTGTAATGTTAATCCTCATCTCAGCCTCACTTTTATTGATTTGCTGTTCAGACATTTCATGATATCTTGACAATCTAAAGACAGATATTAGGGACAATAAGGATACTGAAACCAAAGCAAACTGCAAACCATATCATATTCCACCGGAAACATAAAACAAGCCTATGAGTCTTGGCATAGCAGTAAAACGATTGCCTTATGCACGAAAGAAAAATGACAATAATCACACCTAAAGAACATTAGACATTAGTGTTGCAATGTGCAAGAAAATACAAACAAATCGGTACAAGTACTGCATTGCTCCAGAAACGGCTCTTGCTTGACGTTCCACAAACGTGCAGTCATCTAAAATACAAATAACCTATTCCAAGGAAAACAATTCGCGATGCTCACGGTTAATTATATGTTAAAATTCGTTTGAAGCAAGTAACTTTCTGTTGACCCAAGTGACCCGTGGTGTTGCACAAACGTAAGACCTTGACCTTAACAAACTGTAGAGATAACGTTTACTCCTCAACGCGATTGGTCCAAATCTGACGACATGTCGTGAAGTTTAATATGACGGCTTTACGCTAGGCTCCTTTTATTGATTGCCTTCGATATCATTTTTCTTCTTGTATCTTATTTTCTTGAGGCGTGCTCGAGCTTTCTAGAAACTGGAGCAGGGTGAGTTAGGATTAAACTCGGAGTAAGGGTTTGGGTTTGGGTTACAGCTAGACTTAGCAAAGTAATAACAATGCTAATAAATAGCAATAATAATACTATAAATATTAATCAATAACATGCCACGCAATGCAGATCTCCATCAGCAGCACTTGCGGAACAGTCGCAAGGCCTGCATGGAGTCCATCATACTAATCGCTATGACGCGCAAACTGAGGAGTAGACGGTAGATTTGTACCCTCTAATAAAATGAATAAAAGATGTCCACTAGTAATTGAAAAACCCATTAGGCCTACATAACCCAAGCCAAGGACCCTGCAATAACCCCAAATTTTACTTATTAAGTACACAAAAATTTGCATGCGAAGCCAATAACTTATACTTTGATAAAATTAGCGGGCAGGAAAGCAAATAGCCACTAATAAAGAGAGCATGTGCCCATCAAGCATGGCATTCTCTTCATGAAGAGAGTAAGCTGTACTCTCAAGGCATCGTTAAATACGGCCCTACGATAACATTTTAAATAGGTCTGGATGGTAAGAAAAGATGGAATGGAAAATCTTACACGAATATATGCTTGCTATCTAAGTTCATTGTACTGGGAAATCATTAGAGCTCGTTGGCATACACAGTTATTACTCTATTTTTTCGTTAAAGCGCTGCTGTCTGCGCCACGATAACAGTAAACTTCTTTTTAATTGTCAAATAGCCGAAAAAATTATTCTCGATCTTGGCATACTAGTTGAATTGGTAGCTCTTTTAAAGAAATAGATTGGAAAGTATGTTAAAAAAATTAAATGGAAAGCACGCGCAATATTACTAGTGACGTAATGAAATCCTATTGTATTGGATAGCCTAAAATACATCCAAAAGGGTTTGTTAAATTAAAGAGTCTAGCAGTATGGTCAAATGATCGTATGTGACACTTAACAATTTTGATATGTTAGCGAGTGTCCTGGGAAAGGTAACGACAAGAGCAGGCTTTACCATGATAGTGGTTCTAGACTTTTGTGAGTCACATAGCAATTTTTCCCCACCTATTTTAGCGAGATGCTGTTTTGAAGATGAACCGCGATAGCCTGCATTTCTAAAATTTGTAATAAAGACGTTAGCGTGCTATTTATAATTCGCGATACGGCTACAAATGCTCCATGTTCTCGTGAATTAGGAAAGTTGGAATAGACTTGAATTTTGGAAGTGGATGATCGATTTTTAAGTATCAGTTCGCCGGTTGAAAAAGTCCATTTAGAGTAGCGCTCCTTGATAAATGTTTTTCCGTCCATTTTAAATTTTGCGTTTAAATTGCCTTGGACTGGGAGAAGGTGGTGGCAAATTGCCGATGCAAAATCAGGAGATCCAAATTCTTCGCAAAAACGAAGAAAATAACCATGTCTTTGCTTCCTTCACAAACAAAAAATATGTCGTCGATGTAGTTGTGCCAGCATAGGGTGACCTTTGAATTTAGAATCGATTGCTGCTAGGTCGCCGACTCGATTTTCGCATTGAAAGGATTGCTTAGTTACAGCATATGGGGTGCCCACTGTTGTTTCCCGCGTTCGATGAAACAGTCGGTTCCCCCTAAACATGGTACTGTCTGTATCCGTAGGATGACGATGGCAGTGGGAGCAGTTTTCTCGTTACGCATAGGTTGACGGGAATCAATCCCGTCAACCTATTATGACCAAGAGCGTTACAAAGAAGTCTCTTTTACAAATAAGCTTATCACACCAAATAAAACAAAAGCAAACCAAGTATGTCAGAAAGATTCGCACGTCGTCCAGATACGTTTACGAAGCACTACTAAACTCTAGCATCTAATGAAGCAATAAAATCAAGGCATGTGAGCGAAGAAAAGTGAAAATTTTAATAAACCTTGCAAACCTCAGTGATGTCTGCAGTGCAACTAGCAATCTTAGCGTGTGTATTTGAATAAATATTATAACAAGCTATTCTCGAAAAGGCCTTTCCCATGTACGGTCACAACTCACCGTAAATCGTCTTCAGCTCCAATACATGTAAGGGTAAAAACCACGGTGCATTCCTCACTATTAAGCAGAGGTACATTGACCACCTTCTGCACTACCAATTAACGTGATCAAAAATTGGCATAAATATGGCGCGCGAACGTCACATTAGAGATCGCTGAGGAGTCCGAAGGAGGCCAACAGAAAATGGTTTAATTGGGGCGGTATTAAGAGTAGTGACTAACTGAACAAACTGCATGACTATCTACTCGCACCTAGGATTACACACTCCAAAATATTTCCAAGTCGGTCATCCCATCTATGCTTGGTTGGATTTTCTCGACAATGACAAGCTACCCAACTCCACTTTGTAACGTTGAATCATCTTATAACATGCCCCAGCTCAATTTTTCTTTCCTTCTGATTCCATATCTTCCCTACGTTTATGTTGTCTAGGTGAGGATGTTTCCAAAAGATTCAAAAATCATCGGCAATGGCCTGGCCTTGCAGGTTTCGTTTTCGCTTATATATGTGTTTTGGTTCACTGAGCACCATGGGTTGCATCGACAGCAGGTCGCTGTCGAACTGCTTTCCTATTACAAACTGGTCACAGTTTCAACATGTCTCTCGAACAATCCTTCAATATGGTCCCTCGTAAGGAGTTGAATTTTAATCAAAAATGACTTTCATCTAGAGAGAGTCACTTTTTCCATCGGTTGCTGTGATTCCTTTCATAAGTTTGTTAATTTCTTCCACAAAATTGCTACCGTGGTCGCAATTTATTGTCTTATTGGTAACTATTCTTCTAAGCACGTAGACAAAGCTATCCGAACTCCTGTCTTCAGACACTTGCTATTTATTCCTAGAGTATTTTCAGCAGCCAATTCGATATTCACCATCATTTCGTCTCATCGGAAAGGTATGCTCTCCAGAGCTTTTCGTTCGTTGCTAACAAACTTATCCAGTCTTAAATCAAGTACAAATCTGAAGCACAAATCTCCCGAGCTTGGGCTTTGTGATTTGCGATTTCCACACTTCTTGCACTTACTGGGCCATCGGCCACGTAAAAATTCGCGCCCATAAATTTGAACGAGTCAGGGTAACTAGTAGAATACCTACTAACTTGCGAAGACTGTAAGTAGCGCATCCTGGTGACGAGGCTGCACCGAATACATGCGTGTTTGTTCTGTAGTCGGCAAGTCTTCCTACGTTGTCGAACCAGATGAAATGGAGGTAATCCCTGTCTACTTGCTCGACGTTTAATTGGTTAAACATCGCTTGCATGTTACATGTCATGGCTATAAGGTCAGTATGGAAACGGCATAGTATTTTTGGTAAATGATTCAACATATCAGATCCAGTAAGAAAATGATCGTTTAAATCCGCTGAAAAACATTTGGCTGAGCAATCGAATACCAGGTGGATTTTTTCGTCCAAGCTTGCCCTGTCTTCCCACCAATTCTTCATCAGGTATCGGCTAAGCTTCCCCAGCCGCTATCATTCCAACATGAAATTCCTATAGGCATTCCGATAATTTTGTCCTCATCAACCCATTTCTAATGACCTAGAAGACTTTTTGAAACGTCCTCCATGTTGAGTGGAAGTTGTGCTTGTTTCTTCAATGGCATGACAATGCTGTTACTTGCTAGACTTTCACTACATTTCCTCGTCCCTCCACATAGGGTCCAACCAAGCTTAGCTTTTATGGCAAATGGTTCTTCCTCTGTTTTTCCGATAATTCTTTCTATAGGGAGAAATGCTCCGGCAGTGTTGATTCCTATTAGCAGTGCACTGGCGCGTATAGTAAAAGTGGCAATTCAAGAACTAGCGAATTTAAGTGCTCAAATTGATTATTGCAAGGTATCTGCTCCTTGTTCATTGGAATCTTAGGTAGTTCGTAAGCGTTAAGCCTCAGCGATTCAAGAGAATCGGATCCTCTTATTGACCACGTCTGCTTAGTTGTTATGATCTCTCTAGACTCGGCAACTGGGTGACAGTAAGAGTTTGCCACGTGCCACGTGAGCCAATCTCTTTCGCGACTTCATTTGAAATATTACTGGCGTCACTCTGAGTGTCTAAGATCCCTTAAACCAGTTCTTCATGTAAACTACCAGGATCTTTTACATAGACTGGAAGGATTATACTTAGTAGTCTCCCCTTTCCAAGAGTGATGAGTAAATTTTGAACATGCTTAATCAGTTTCCTTTACATTGGATGTACTTTCAATGTTTGCTATTGGTGCTGGTGCGGGAGAGTTAGGGCGCTTTTGAAGTGCCCCGTTGAAAATGTAGCACACTTGTGCAGCATGGCTTGGCGACGCGATTGAGCTTTGCCTAACCCTGAGGTTACATAATGTACAAGGTTGAAAATCTATAAAGTAATCCAACCTGTTATTTACTGCTGCAATTGTCGCCAAACGATCCACCTTGAAATCATGATAGGCTTAGCTAACTTCCTGGACTGGTTGCTTTTTCGATGCATCCATGATTTTTTCGCACGAATTGTCAGCGATGCTGTCTTCCAGGGTTTTCAGATCATCGTTCAATACATCTTCTTCCGTGCAATTGTTCAAATCCTTTCTTATTTTTGCGTTAATATTCAGCTTGCCAAGGATTATACAAATAGTCTCAGAATTAAGCTTGGTCGACGTACTTTCTTTGTCTTTTAATGGTAATGCAATTATCCCAGAATATTTTTGAGGAATTTCCGTGCTCTTTTCCTCAGGGATAGGGAGCGATACATCCTCCTTCTGGCTTGAGGAATGCAAGGTTTCCGATACCGATAAAAGTCTTACAGCGCGCGATACTCATAGTGCGCCGTTCTAACAAGACTGCTATACATGTGCAAATTTTTGCAATATAATAGTTATTAAATTAACTTCGCAATGTATTTATAAATCTGATGGGAAACCAGCAAGAACGCATTCGAAATATTCTTATACTACAAATCATACCTGCTGCTGGTGACTGGCCTTCAATAGAATCATTTCTCAAAGCGACATCTGATAATTACATGTTGATATCTTACATAAATGCAGCTCTATTACATCATAAATTATTTCTGAGAGCCTTCATAGGAAGTTATTTTTGAGAGAAATGCTATTGCATAGTCTGTTGCTGCGCTACAACGTTTGCTACTTTTGTAGCATATTTTAAGCCGTGATGAGAGCAGTACGAAATTCGTTTCATGCGAGTAGGTTGTGTTATTGTTGGATCTTCCATGGAGCGGAGCCACACTTTGATATCATCTGTGAATTAGCCTGTCCGCCCGTTTGTTAATTCCATCAGTCAATCGAAAAGCAGTGAGGGACAGGTGAATCTTAGTTTCCTGTCACCCAACGTATGCAAGCACCTAAGACTGAACTATGGAGTTGATTTAGAGATCATGCACCCCGCAGCAACCAGCTTTGGATCACAAAATTCAAGTTCTCCGCCGGCATTCATGTTTCTTGCAACTCAATATAGATCAGCCAGCATCCATCATCTACCCAGACAAAGCACATGACAATTTCCTGCTCCAGCATTTTAGGACTTCCGTAGTCACACCACCATTATATCCCACGATCAAAGTTATGCTAGAGGCCCTTTCGCCATGCATGCTCGGTGATCGCCCTTTCTTGAGGTCTTGTTAAAAATGCAGCAACAGAAGTAGGTGATCCAACGTCAATAGGTAGTCTAATGAAGGGACCCATGCCAGCTACTGCCACTCGCATATAAGTCAAGTAATTCACCCTGCACTAAGGTCACTTACCCTTGTGTCAAGATCGAGTTGAATAGCGTCCACTGGAAAATCTTCCTGGACGCTTGGGACCGCTAAAATGAGATGGCGAGCTTCACATTCCCCGCCGAGATCTGCAACGAATTGCAATCTGCATGCACCGAAGAACAGATTGACAGCTTTTACGCTTTTCCAAGTCAAGACGCACTAAACAACGCAAATGGTCTGCATTTGCAAGCTAAATCGAAGCCCTTGAAATAAGAGTAATACACTCAGAAGTTCATCGGCGGCAAGTTTTCATGATGAAGCAACGCGAAGGAGTGAGCATTACTAACTTCATTTCTCAGTTGAAATCCCAAGCAATATTATGAGCATTGACCAGTGAGAGTAATTGCGACAGAGAATATGTCATATTTTACTCTGTAACATGGTCAAACCGCAAATCGCGGGTACCACAAACGCCTCGGATCAAAGCAAGGTCCTAGCCGAATCAAATGTCTTAAGCACACTCGAGAAGATCATCTCTCACCAACTAACCCTTGAATCCACTGAAAAAGCTGCAACACACTTCAGATCATCGACCAGTGATAGGGGTTTCATCGCATAAAGTCGACAACGCACAACCCTGAAAGCTATTGGCGACACTGATGTGCAAACGTAAATTGCAGGCGCCAATTTTGTCGCTCAGTTAAGAGGATCCACTTCCTGCCTCTTGGCGACTAGACATCGTTTTTGCGGTGTCTTTATCAACATTCGAGACATCGAGGGTGATTCAGGAAAGACAACGGAAATACTGGATATTAGCAAAAAGCATTCAGGAAAGACAACGGAAATACTGGATATTAGCAAAAAGACCCATGGAATTTACTTATCGTTTACTGTTCACAAATTCATGTTCATCACCCATAAAAACATCTCCGTAACTCCACAGGAGATACAAGGAATACACACTGTAGCCTATTGGGAACACACCGAATCCATGTTCCCGTTGATCCCGTTTCCAGGCATAGCGGACTACATGAAGCAGCTTTTAGAGTGAATCAAGAAGAGATCCGCTACCAGTACTTTCAACGTTTGCGCACATTAGAAACTTCAAGCAATGAAAGGAGAGCCTCTGAATATCTCATTTATCTCGGGTCACCTAACTCTCGTCCCCAATGAGCCGATATTTTCCCACCTCACCGAAAACGAAATCAGATAACAACGTTAATCTTTGGGTCATAAAGTCCATATCTCACATGTTTTGTTAGCGAACTGTTAGCGCGTAGCAGATCCTTTACTAGGATGATTAATCAGAAGACATTTTTCTGAGGTCAAAACCATCCAGACTATAATGCCATGAAAGGACAATAGAAGCGTAGTCAAACCTCCTAATACTGCCTGCTCTGAATATCCTCCATCACTTGTTAATGGGAAGCGTGTCGTAAAATCATTCCATCAAGAGGCAACAACGAAATTACAACGACTCCTGACCATGAGCCAGCATCCAATGTAGTTCAATCTAGGCTCGGGAGTCGTACACCGTTTGACGAACCCGCCCTGGACGACGTCCATCGCGCTTGCCGGACTACATCATAAATTGATAAAAAAGAACGTTTCCTTTTAATAAAGTTACTATGTTAGGTCACAAGGAGGTTTTAAGAAACATCGTGCTGTAAGAGTAGCTGTGATGGACCTTTTCCAATGATCACCAAAGCTTCATTAAATGACTATTTATGCTCAAGATCTTTCAGGCAGAGACCGATAAAATTCCTTCTGCGTTTGAGGATCTGCGCAGGCCGCTTGAATAGTCATTGTCATCATTGTCATCGTAGTCATTGGTAGACCGAACCAAAGTCGCGTGGCCTTAGTATAATGGCGTAAGCGTTGAAAAAGCATCTTTCCGCTTTCAGAATTTTATGTTTTAACACAAGCTTCCAGCACGTCCTTAACCAACGACTGGCTCATTGACCGTCTTGGTTGTTGTATGAGATGACCTCGACCTAAGAAGCGCTGTAAGACATGTCTGAGCTTTCATGAACCACATTTTTGCTAAAAGGATAGGTTCTAAGACAATCCCTAGGGCACGTGAATGTCTTAAGTTCCTAACAGAATTTCAGATTATGTTTACGATTGTAATAAGTCATAAGTTATGCGTTTTAATAATAATTGACAATGACATCGCGCAAAACACAATAATTGTGTAGTTATTGCTTTATGTGATTTCTGGGTTTTGATATGTTACCAAGCTCAGTAAAGATGGAGCTTGTCCTGTAGGCTTGACATGTTGGTTTCTTGGGTTTCCCAAGAAAGCCCGAGCTTTCATGAAAATGATTTCAATTTCCTTGTAGGATGTTGTTGTCATGTTTGAATATGCCTTATTTATGGCCTGCTTTACATTATGCTCTAATATGTGGGAAATACCTTGGTTTGGCATGTCCTTAAATACCAACATTTTAAGTTGCAATAATGTGTAGCAGCTTTTTGTACACGAAGTTGTGATTTGAAAGTTTGAGCTGCAATTTTAAATTCTGTTTAGAAGTATGGTTGTGCAACTTGGCCCTAACTTTGTTGTCAAGACAGTTATATCTACCGCAGTCAAGGCTAGTATATTTTGTTATTTAAGCTTTAATTACATTAAGCCTTAGTTTTTAAGCTCTAATATTAGTTAATATGGGACACTTATATCGAGAATGAAATAGAAGCAAGTGATTCATTCAGGAATGTGGGAGGTCTGTGTCTTCCTAGCATCTGTTTCATTTTTTAAGTTATATGTAAAAGCATCATTATTTGACCATAAATTGGGTCTATTTTTTAGGCCTTCCAAGAGGCTTTAGAGTTATGTGTAAAAGCATCTTTATTTGACCATCAACTCAGCCTTTTGCATTCTATAGATTGTTGTTAGTTATCCAAACAAGTTCTCTGATCTTGATGTATATTCTTTTACAAGTCATTGGTATCATTAATTAGTTACTCTGTATAAGCAGTAACCAGTAACTTGGATTGCAATTCATCAAGGTTTTGTTGTAAGTGCATCATTTGCACATTTCTCATGCAAGCTTAAAACTACTGATACAACAAAAATTCTTTTCTCAAAAGTGTTCTGTTTGCCTCTGTTATTTTTGTGAATCTGGAGCTATGGCCAGCACAATTTCGCATGTCTGGCCGAAGAGCTGGTGAGGGGAAGACCTTGCCACACTACAGAGGCTTGTGTTTGAAGAATGTCTTACTATGTAAAAATGAGTTTGAAAAATAGGAAGGAAGGATAACGAGAGCCCCTTTGATAAACTTTTTGCAGGAGATGGTTCAGTAACTGTTCATCAAAGGCACTTATGGGCTATAGTAATGGAAATTTTTTTAAGGCTGAATAGGGTTTCTCTCCTCCATTTATAAATGCTAGTTTTACAACTTCCAGCATGCCATGCACATTTAGATCTATCTCACATTGTATCATGACACTGAGACACTCAAATTTATGGTGTAAAGTACTTGGAAGCTGTGGCCGGCACATATAGCCAGTATAAAATCCCTCTCTTTCTTTAAGCAAAGTGTAAAGCAGTGGACCCCTTAGGTTGTACTTGCTGGCTTGGCAAAGCAGATATAGCTGATGTACGGTTTATTTAGGACTTGATTAGACATCCTTTAGGCCTCTTACATTTCCTTAGCTTTTCGTTTCTTCATTAAAAATTTGCTTGAGTTGGATTATTTTAAGCTGAAGTTGTTTCAACATATTCTAGTATCCAGCATAGATTGATTAATCTATCTATCTATCTATCTATCTATCTATCTATCTATCTATCTATCTATCTATCTATCTATCTATCTATCTA
>QQSS02192070.1:0-13030 GCA_003687565.2 Craspedacusta sowerbii
ATGTATGTATGTATGTATGTATGTATGTATGTATGTATGTATGTATGTATGTATGTATGTATGTATGTGTATGTATGCATGCATGTATGTATGTATGTATGTATGTACGTATGTATGTATGTATGTATGTATGTACATATGCACGTAGGTATGCACTTATTAGCACGAGAGCGACAATTGAACTTACTCAGACTCCAGTGCAGCCACTGGGCATTTGTATTGCGCCGTCGAGAACAGACAGATATCCGCATACTGTCGCACTAGTGGCGTAGCAGAAATAGCACCAAATTAAACAAATCAAGCACTTATCGATAACATGCATGACAAACGATAAGCAAAATGCTATCCCATAAATCGAGCGTATAATACCAAAAATCGGCCAAAAGAACGAAAGTACAGGAAGATGCGAACCGCCATCATTCCTCTAACATTAAGCGAACCTATTTGACAAGCTTACACCGTCTCAGACATTACGATTCTACCTGTTAATTTTATCCTCCTCACGGTCTTGCTAGATCTATTCGATATGTGAACATTAACAGATATAGATTCACCGTGATAATAGGTCTAAAAGAAAAGACAGAGTTCAATAGCATATTCCCTCTAGAAGCGAGGCAATGACAGACTTTCGCTCTGGATGTCAAACGACAGTGAGAATGCTCACAACGGTGTGTGGGTGCAACGCTCACAATCACGCACACGCACAACCATGCACACGCACAACCATGCAAACCTATGCCTACAGTTCCACAAACTCAACCTAGGAAGCCGCTAACTCAGACGCAATACGAAGAAAACGACATTACTTTTAACCCCAGATATCACCTTCGATCTAGATGTAACTCACAATTGCAGTACGTAGACAAAAGATTTACTCGCGCATAAATTTCCCTCTCTAATCAAATCACATTTTTTAAGAAAGCTTATGTCGCATTTAAACTCCATCAGCAAAGAAATAAAATCTATGGAAAAATAAACAAGGAAAAGTCATAAGACGCAAGCAGTCCAGTTTTAAACGCACCAGGCGGTCGACGCACACAATTGAATTACGCCCCTGTCAGGCTTGAAAACCGGACGCTATGCCTAGAACAGGTTTGTGTATTTCTAACTTCCAACTAAAAGTAAGGCGATCCTCTGATATTTCAGGACTTGAAGTATCACAGCGAAGCGAAGAGAATCATGGTTCTTTTTCAAGACAAAGGTGGGCCTCCATCCACTACTCAACCTTGCACAGAACAAAGAGAATTCGGTTATGGCATAGAAACACCAGGTATGTGGACTGGGATGCGAATGCTTGGGAAATCTTACAGCCGCTTAAGAAATTTTTAAAACTTGATGGCTCAACAACCTTTGACAAAACTAACCAAATGAACCCTACAAAGTTTAACGGAAAACATCCTAAAATACGAATTTGCCCTAAATGCGCTCACAAGTCAAAAATGGCTGTTGTTGTTATTGTTGCTGTTGTTGCCATGCATCTTTGCTCAAACGAAACAAGCGGATACCGGAAGACTTCCGCCTGGCAATTGGAAAATATCGTCTAGTTACCTAACTAGCCCTGAGCCACCCATACGCAAGCGAGAATCGACTTAGACGTAAGCTAAAACAGTCTGCTACCACAAGCAAGGAGCAACGCATGTCCGAGCCACACCAATAAATGCCCAGCACTTCAAAACATGACAAAAAGAATAAGGAAATAAAGCTTACGCCTTTATCCAAGCTAGCTTCCATTTGCAAAGGATGGGGACACATAATAAATTCTTTACGCGTCTCGATCATAGGCTGCAGTGAAACGAGAAATGAAGCAAAATGACAACAGCAACAAAAAAAAACGCATCTTTGATGAATTCAAGACAAAAACGGAGAAACGCGCCAGCGCAATCAAAATTTCAACGTGATTGGCTTTGCGCAAAATATCTAAGTGCTAACATATCGGTGATGCAAATTTTAGCAAAAAAGCTTTCCACGCAAACCCTCGCATTAAAACAAGACCTTATTCCTTAGAAGCTTCGAAAACTTCAAGTTTCATTAAAACCCTTCTGCAGTATCCTTATAATTTCCCCTCCCCCCCCCGCCCTCCTCAGTAACCGGGAAAATAAAAACCACGCAAAAACACGGATAGCTATCGGACGCAGCTTATACCAAATCCAAAACATCTCACCTGCGGCGCGGGTACCTGAGGCGCATACGTAATTTTTCGAATGGCCAATCGCACAGAGTTCCTAAAAACAAGCAGCCAGATCCGAAGAGCTTCATGCACTGAAACGCAAAATAAAGCTTTTCGATAAAGCTGGATATTCTCGGGCAACGAAGTCACACATGTAGAAGAGCAAACCAGCTCACTTTTTATATTCCTTCTCATCAGCAGTATCCGACATGTAAACTCGAAGCTCGTAGTCAACACCACAAGGCTAGAAAATAATCGTCCATTAGAAATACTTCATCTAGCATAACCGCAAAAAGAAGAGATGAACTTCATTTGCCTAATCAAAAATCGACATTCTTTGCCACAATTATCAAACACTTCGATTCAGCTTACAACAAAGCAAAAGCTACAATCTCCTCGAAATAAATCCTAGTTACCCATAGTTACGCAATCACCATGCTAGGAGAAGTATAATCTGCAAACCAACGTACTGCGAAAAGCAAACCCAGCTAAGGGAGGTCTAGCTAGGACCTAAGGGAGGTCTAGCTAAGACCACCAAGACGTACGTACCTTCCCTGTGTCCCCTGGCGCAGGTTGAAGTGTGACAGATGACGGAGCACCTTTCGTCAACTGGGGAAAAAAACAGGCAACAATTCTAACACACAAACGGGCAATGAAACAGGAAGAATATTGCAAAAAATATAAATTTACACAATTTTTTAAAGCTTTCTCAACGACCAAATTTAAGTCAAAAAGCATAACGATTTAAGATGGGCTAACTATTCTGACGAGATAGAAAGCAGTTCATACGTCTTCGGTAGGAATAAAGATGTACTCTACTACTGACTGTGCACAACCACTGGGTAATAAATTCATAAAAAATCGAAAACCTTCAAAATGAATTATAATGCTTCTTTCCGGACTCTTTTTAGCTAATTACACGTTCAAAGGATTGCTCTAATATCAAATGGCTATTTCGAATGACTCTCGTTGGAATTCGAGCTTCGGCCAAGCAACGTCATTAAGTGAGACATGGCGATCGTCTAAGAGTTGTTTTCGTTTCTAGGAGGCCATACAAAACAAGCCCAGACTCAAAGCACATGCCGGGAGCTTATACCTTGTCAGTCCAGTAACATGATCTTTGCGTACATAGATTCGAGGTTGAGATCTAGTTCCTACAGGGATGTTCTTCATATAAGATTTTTGGCACCAAATTATTAGCATATACTTGTACACAAAGAAGAAGGGAATTTCAGCACCAGGTAAAGTTCAATGAAAACTTGAAGCTTGCCAAATATTCCGGCATTATTTGCTAACTATAGTGTAGGTATACGAAATCCAGGTACCAAATTATACCAAATCATTAGTTATACAAAGGTTAAGTTTTCTATAGTGTTAGGTATATCAGTTATACAAATCAGGTATATGACTGAAGTTTCAGGTAGGGTACTATCGAAGTTCGAAACTTACAAAATAAGCTCAAACCTAATATAACTATGGTCTGCTTGATCAATGCGATAAACGCTCGTAAGCATGCCGGCATAGAATCTACATGTAGAAAGATGTCATTTTATTTGCCAACGTATTGCTGTTATCTACATGCGAGAATAAATCGTCGATCTTGAATCTTGCATCTTGAATCATTATATGGGCGTTCGCACGACAGAAAGTACAAGCACATCAGCATGTTTGCATATAAAAACAAATAGGAAGAAAAGAGAACAAGCAACTGCTACCAGGGCGAACTGCCCAATCGCGCTGATCTCAATAATAACTATTTGTTTTAACGGAGATCCGTGCCAAATCGGTAAACCAGAAAATGCACGACAACGCCATTGGCTAAGCAGGTGTTCACTCCATTTCGAGTATTTCCCAGCATGCACCATTCCAAGTCGGTGCGCAAGCAAGGCTATGACTAACTAATTACACAACATGAGCTCGTAATTGCCTAAAATTAGGCAGCCTCTACAAAAGCTCTCCTTCAGAAACAGAAGGTTGAGATATTGTCGGACCTCTTAATTGCATGCTTCAAAATGTACTATCTATGCTCCCCATGCAATGCATATTGGTACCTTCCACCACTGGGTGCATGAGAAATATTTTCCGTTACATCACCGCACCTATTTCCGCATATATGCACTTACGTATACGCTAAACATATGTTTAAAACCAAAGAGACGTACTGTGAATTTAAAAGGGTATGAGTTCTTGCCCAGCTTCTTAAGCAGTCGTTCTTGTAAACGCGTCAGAGTCTGTTGGTCAGTCTCTGCTACATCAGGCGGATAGACCTGCTTTCTCGCCTACGAAAAAACTACAAGTAAAAATGCACGAACTGCATCACATATCCTAGAATGCCAACTATGAAATGGTAATGCTGATTTTTAAAAAACTGTAGTTAGACTGCAAAGCAGCCTTGAACATTTTTCTCAGCATAACATCATCAGGCAGGCGACAAGACGTACGTATAACTTAAAACGCCAACTACTGTTTGAATGCCAAAGTAGAAAAATCAACGTACTCGCAAAGATGTATGACATGCACAAATGATTGCACTTAGACAGCGTGTCACCACCAACTATACCACCCACTGCTCTCCATTAAGGAATGACACCATATAAAAACGATTCACAAAACGATTCGATCCGTTCGTGGGTCCTTTTTCCTTTCATGCAATCAACAAAAGATTTCCCTAGCAACTATGTAAACTACAAATACGCGCCAACGCAGTGAGAAAAACAGAATTTGCTACAACTACAAACGTGGCACAGAGGCAAAAATCTTCCAATTCTGAAATCGGAAACTAGAAGGAAGTAAATGCTGGCTGGAGTTGCCTAAAACATCCGTAAATTTTGACAAATGGCAAAACACTCCATGGAAATGCACGAGACCACACATGGAGCATAGGTCGCACAGGCTTATGTTAAATGAGACAGAAACATGAATTTCACAAACATTCTACAGGGACTTCTCGTTGCAAACTTAAAAAGAAAAATACGAACACAATGAAGCATCTTAAAAAAGCACATTTGGATACAACGGCATGAAAATGGTATGCAAACAAACAAGAAAATGAGAAAACAGCCATTATTCAGCTTGACAAAATAAAACATTAAAACTGCATCTCAAATACGAACAGGCTAAAAAAAACAAAGATACTCGCAGACCCCAAATTAGATAGTGCGCTGAAATAAACTAAAAGGCTAAATATTACAAAAGGGGGGGCTAATAGGAAAAAATGAATGACAGCGAATTTCGGGCAAGATATGTGTCTAGTTACAAAACATCCTAAAAGCTGACCATCCTGAATTCCTTTCTCTACCTCAATAGAATTGTCAAGTTAATTGCCTTCTCATGCTTTTATTTTCATATAGTTTTCGCTTCAAAGAATTCTCATGTAACATTGATCATGTCTACTGTCAAGCTTGAATAATTCATTACAAATAAATATAAAAATTATCCTGTAAAAATAGCATTTTTAATCTTGCAATTTTTTTATTGGTATGTTCTGTATTTACTGTGAAGTTTCACAGTGCAGCTCCTATCTTTGATAGCCTTCCATCTTAGTTTTAGGCAAGAAACTATTTATTTCGTAAGGTAACAGCAAAATAATAAGCCAGGTTGCCTCTTACATATTAGCGTGCAGAAGAGGGAGAGGCTGACATTGACATATTTTAAAATCAATAAATCATTAAACAACTTTTAAGCCTCGATTTTGATTAATTTGAAAGAATAATTGTCATTTCAACAGCACTTCACAGTGCTTCACACAGGCGTCAAAGCAAGAACACAATAATTTCATTTCTTTTATTAACCACTTACTAAGAACAGATCTTTTCTAAACGTCAGTCCAAGCACATCCAGGTCTTCTCGCCCATATCGAAACGCAGCCAGAACATGGCAAAACACTACAAAAGCAAATTACCGATGGGGATACAAACACAAAATCTAATCAGATTCGGTCATGGTATTGGTTGATTGATTTTGGCTGTGAGCAATCGGCATCATTAAACATGGAAATATAAACATCATCCAAAAAACTTAATATGTGAGAATAACTTGTGAAACACAAACAGTTTTGTTCTATTCAGGAAGATAAGTAAAATAAATTGACAGAACATATCTAAATGCACAACAGTTTAAATAAATGTTTAGAATATGCTTAAAATATGCCTAAGCCTAGACAATGCAAGGGATTATTAAGACACCTTTTTTCCCATCCTTAACATGATCTGGATCAACAAGAACCACCCCATCAACTGGCTCGCAATACTCTAAGTGGTCATAAAAATCACGCTTGCCAATGTATACAGTCACCTACAACAAAGGGAACAAGGAAAACTTCATTCGCAGCATGAAAGAATTTCGACATAAACACCCATTTGTATTAACCAGATCATCAAAAATGCTCCAAACATAAAAAGCAAGAGAAAAGCATATTTTAGGAAATACGAAACCCTGATACCAGTACTAGGCAGTGCAAGCAATATGATAGCTCACTTTTCCGTTTGGTGTGGACTTCTTAAATACCCTAAATAAAAATGACACTAAAGATGATGTAACTTGCATGCCAACATAATTTACGCAACCCAACTTGCACATCGACAAACAATTGAGATTGTAAGCAAATCAACATGGTTTCAATAAAAACACTATAAAATGACACACAGTCACTTCCGCGTCAAACCACATATTAATCACATATGAAAGGTAAATGAAAACACACTCAGACAACATCAATCGAAGGTCAATTAAAATGTAGAGCAAGAAGACAATTGATTAAAGATGATTACCTTAAGTTACTGGAATGATAAGAAAACTAATACTACCAACAAAAACATCAGAAACTCTTAAAAAAGCCTGCCTAAATCCATTCATAGTCTAAAAAATTTAATTGGTAATACAAAAATATCAGCTTTGACAGTAGTGATGGATGGGCTACGATACCCAGAGTGCTTATCTTGGCCTAAAAGGGATTAAATCCAAGAAGTTGAGCAGCCATTTCCATAATTTACAGTTAATTCATCTGGTTAGAATTTGCAACATAAATCTTGTTAAAGATAATATGGCGAG
Organism: Craspedacusta sowerbii; assembly: GCA_003687565.2. NCBI lineage: Eukaryota > Metazoa > Cnidaria > Hydrozoa > Limnomedusae > Olindiidae > Craspedacusta > Craspedacusta sowerbii. The sequence goes on from QQSS02192070.1 coordinate 7,217, forward strand.
GAACATGACAGCCTTATATATGGTGAGTAAATGTGTGCAGAATAAAATATAAGAAGGGAGCTATCCAATCATCTTAAATACTGAACAGTTGCTACAGACTTGGACTGACATTGCCAAACACAGTCCAAAGTAATACAACTTGCAAATCAAGGTTGATGATAAATTAGAACATTTGCAGCATCCTATTAGCTGCAAATTAATTATAGCCATAGGTAATGGTGAAATACCAAACACACTTTTTCAGAGTCATACAGTAAGCAGAAGTCAAGGAAAGTCCTGTATAGGTCCTTTAAATTTGCTGTTTGGCTACTGAAACAAGAACTTTAAAAAAAATGCAGTTATTTGCAGCAGAAAGGAAAATAATTTTGTTTTCACAGACTTGCGAAATAGATAGATATGCAAAGCTGTGCCACAACAATTGCTCTCTATACGTTAAGTCAACGTGTGAAAAACACATTGGGAGAAGTTTTGTCAAAGAAAATGGTTTTTGATAACCATCAACATTCAGACAGCCTGACTAGCCTGTTTCTTTACTCATGTGTGTTAGTTTTTTCTGCCTTTGTTCCTGCAGAGTTGACTTCCAACCAAGCAACTATGAGCTTGTACGTAATATCAAGGTTTTTAAAGAATTGTATGTTTTTAAACCTTTTTATCAGTATGTTACCGCAACGTCTTATGTTCCATCTAAATCATCCAATTTGCAATTTTCTGCTTTCATTAGCTTCCATAGAAATGTTACATTTAAGTCAGCAAATAAATAAACTAGATGAAAGGCTGGATGGAGATAAAGATTCAATATTAAAATATGATATGCAATCATCAAGTCAAAGTTTCTTGTACTAAAAGAATTTTAAGCACAGAAGGTTAATCTGGTTGATTTTGCGCTGCCCTCTCCCACATATTGTTCTTCTTTATATTTCAGATGCTCATTTTGGGTCCTCTACAAAATACCATATTAACTTAAACCTCCGAGAGACTTGGAGGAGAAAATGAGATTTTGCATTGATAGCTATGCAATATTGGAGGTGAAAATAATACTTCTAGAATGCCACACTTATGCATAACTTTGGCAAGCTGGCACATTTTCTTAACTCAAGTCCTGGTACTGGATCAACATTCTCAACCAATGCGAGTTGTTTGCTGCTGCAGTTGAGGTTCTATGCTGTTAGGTCATGCCCTGAAGTTCAGCTCATTAATATTTTGGCCCATAGAAATTGGATGCACTTCAAAAAAGTGCTAAAATTACTCCTGGCTCAAGTGAGTGCTTAATGGCTCCACTTAAGCAGGTGGACAAACATGAAGCAGAATTTTTGGCAGTGACCAGTACAAACCTGGCATTATCTAAACAGAAAGATATGTCTGTCCTAACAGAGCTTTTAACTGCACAGGAATCTTAGGCACTTTAAGGAATGGCAAGATAACCCATAAATAGCACGTTAGCGCATAGGTTTACTGAAGCATAATGTAACATACAGTACTTGGAGTATTTTTTAAATTAATATCCTTGAATCTTATGGCTCAAAAGCTTAGACAGCTCCAATGGTAAAATTTGACCAATAAGATGCTAACATAATTTTTTAAAAGGCTATAGAAGTTTTTGCTTAAGTAGGTGACAAAGCACTCCTGACTGCAAAAGCAATTCCACTTCTTAACTCTGCTTGCTGACATGATTTGAAGACATCCCTGCTTAATGTCTGAAGAAACTCATAAGAATGCCAGTTCTTATGGATGCACAAATTCAGAGCATGTAATCCTGGTGATCAAGCCAAATCTAGTTGGTCATGGAAAAGAAGGGTGATTCCTCAATACATAATCACAAGCTAGCTAAAAATAGTGACTTTAAAAAAAGAATTCACATAAAAATGGAATATAAGACAAATACAGAAATTCATACCCCAAATTCATACAATCTAGGTAGCACCACAAGGTATTACAAACAGAAACTAAGACAATCACTAAAACATGTAACACACTCTCACACAGACAAGCAGACACACAAATGCTTATACAAGTACGCACATAAAGCATGGGACGATAAAGAAACAGTCCCGGGTAACAAAGTTTCAGAAATAGCCTACAGCAGCCTGAGGTTGAACAGAAGTGAATTCGACCCACAAGCCACTCAGCTATAAGTTTCTTACATTAAGTACTATAAGTAATTTCGATTTCGTACTTAGCAATTTTAAAGACTTCTTAACGAAAATCTTGTCGGAAACGTGCTCAAGGTTGGTAGCAGCTCTACTATAGACAGTAGAAGTCTCATGCAGAAATTTAATGACCAATACCTGCGCACTTCCTGCACAACATCGAGCGCAAACCTTAAGCACGAAAAACGACATACAGATTAAAAAGCTTCTCGAAAACTATAACCTTCATACAGAGCTAAAAAATATCGCAACAGTTACCTGGTTCCGGCTTTCTTTGTGGAAGCGTGGTCCTTCTCCTCCTCATGACCGTTTTCTCTACTCATATTAAGAACGCAACTGAGTATTTATTCACCAACGTTAGGCATTAAAGCGTTCGTGCTTGCAATGAAAGGCAGCGCACCCTTTTGAGGGCGTACATCCGAACTTAATTCCTGAACTAAGTATGGATATGGACTAGCTCAAGCTCACAAAGGATGCTGATACACATGTCACACAACCCTGCCCCTCGGAGTGTTTGTATGCCTTCGAGCGGCGCAAGCGAGGGCTCCGAATGTCTGCCCCTATTTCGAATATTTCGGGCAATTTCGGGAGAAACTGGTGCAGTCCACAGGTCGTTGGAACGCGACCCAGCAACCAATCAGGGTTGCTATCGATCGTTTTAGTTTCGGTTACATTAACTCTCATATATCTAGGGCTCGAAAGCCAGGGAGCAATACGTGAGAGTAGCCACAAGGAAGTGGAGTTGTCATGACAGGTCATGAGAAAAGATCTCTTAGCTTGCTTGATCATGGATTGTAAACGTTACCCTGTATGCAAGCGTAAATGTGTGTTAATTTTAGCACCTTTACATGGTCAGAAGGAGACCATGTACGGCATATCTCATATTTAATTGACGAATTATTCAAGCCCTGTAGCGCATTCTGCTGTGGAAGGTGTATGCAAGGGCGATGAAGTTCTTAACAGTAAAATTTTTTATCTTTTTGCTGACAGGGTATGGTCTACCACCTATATAGTTATCTTCTCTGATCTAGAATAAGCAATCTAGCTTAAGTAAGTCTTTATTTAAAATGCGTAAAATGTTAACACTTACAACTAGAAGTGACATTAGCTACTATAAGCAAGGTATCAGGGACATCTCTACATCTTGGGAGAACAGTCATCCATTTATGCACTAACTCCGTTAGCCTCAGACTCCGAGGAGAAGTACTTCAAACAAACTTTGAAGACCTCTACCAGAAGGGCACCCCGTGACTTTAATGCGCGAGCTTGAAACGACTTAAAAACTTGGAGCGCACTTAGCAAACATGGCTTGGGCACATGTAGCTCCAACAGAGATCTTTTATTTCACATGCGTGAAGAGTTCGATCCAATAATTGCGAATACATAGTTTCACCTGAAGAACAAAGTACAAAACCACACGGATGTATCCTTGCTCTATGCAGTGGCATATCCTTGATTATGCTCTCGTGAGAAAGAGGGAGTAAGAATGCAATATGTATGCTCTGTGCGCGTATTTTAAAGGTGCAAAAGTTGGACTGACCATCGTCTAGTTGGCTGCAAGTAAAAGCTGAAAATCGAGAAGAACATAAGGTTGCCTAGATGACCTTGTCTAAGAAGTTGTACGTCGCAAAGCAAATAGATCGCCGAGTTCTGAAGAAATATCAGCAGCAGTTGGTAGATGCTGAAGTGGGTGATGATTGACGTACTTTCAAAAATGCTGTATGACACATCGGTAGAAGAAATACTTGGTTTCGTTGAGAGCAAGCACAAAGACTTAATCTGAACGATAACGATATCAAAATTCTACTTACAAAGAATAGGCGCCTATATGCCCAGGCTTTTGCAACTGATACTCATAATGAAGTTAAATTATGCGCAGCATTTAAAGATATCAAGTTGAAATTAAAGCGGAAGCTACCTCAGATACAATATAGGGTATAGGATCTGAACCCTAATAAGATCTAAGCAGCTTCTATTTCAACTAATTCCCAACTCTCTTACATAATATCAAAAATTTTAATTTGGATATCTTTTTCATGTATACCTTTTCAGCCTTAAATTGGAGGCTAATATTTACATGGTAATTAGTGGAAGTCTAGAGGGGTGACACCAAGAGTTTACCGCACTGGGTGACACCTACCTAGTAACGCCACGGATGTAATGCCAGCTACATTGGCGAGACCACCATAAGTATCAACACTAGAAATGAAGAACACGTAGGTACGTACAAGAAGCTCCATGTTTGGAAGCTTTCAAAAGACCGTTAGTGCAAGGGCTTGTGCTTTACAGCTTGCATTTCTGTGTTCGATTCTGTTGTTACGGATTTCCAGAGAAGATTAAAGGAAGCCATGCGCATTTATAGGCTCCAGCCCAATCTAAATGCGCAAGGCAACCACGTATCTCTAAGTCTCTCTACTCAATTCTTTTATTCGCCAGATCTCTCCACACTCCCAACCCATCCTAAATTTCTCCTTTTTTCCTTGCAGTTGTTTAGCTAGTGGATTTTCACTTCACTTCTGATGTTGATTAGAATGTCGATTACGATGTGTTTTGGAATGTTTTGATCGTAACCTAGGCAACTTTGTCTATTGCTTGCTTGTGCGATATGTGAAGCGTTGGATTGTGAATGTTGTTAACAGTAACGAGTGTGTGATAAAGCTCCTATTTATTATGAAGTTTATGCCCTCTGTTATTTGAAAATGACACGTGATTTTTCAAAACATGTATAGATTGAAAAAGGACTTCTTTCTTCTGAAGATTAAGGTATACAACGCCAGTGTTTTGTCGTCACTACTTTATGCGTTCGAATCCTGTGTAACCCATCACCATCGCTACCAAGAACTTGAGAGGTTCCATCAAATGTGCCTATGTTGAATACTTGGTATTTGCATGAAGCAGAATGTTCAGACGTTTAAGTGCAAGAACGGGCAGAATAAGAAAGTATTGAAGTTCATGTGCAGCTGTGCCGGCTACGTTGGAGCGACCATGTTGCTAGGATGGGCAACGAGAGAATACCATAGCAGCTGTTTAACGGGGATCGGCGCACGCCGAAGAAGACATTAAATGACCACTTGCAAGTGTCACTGCAAGGAACAGGGCTCTAAAGTGAGGCCAAAACAGAGGATCGCCCTACATGACGTAAGCTTATTCATGATGGTGCAACCAACTTTGAAACAGCACAAGCTGAAGTGCATACACTGAAAAGACGTGCTCGTAAAAGTCTGCTAACTGTAAGAGACCAAGTGGAATTTCCTCATGGTTGCAAATTGTGTGATGCAGATTGCGTCTCATTAAAGCAGACCTTTCAAACCATTTGCAATCACACAATCTAAAATATCCGCTGAGTTCAACTAATCTCAATTCTATGTAGGGATTGAGTGTGGAAAACAACAACAAAACCGCAAGACACATCCTATCATTCATGGAATTCAAGCGTCAGATCAAGTTCCATTAAGTGTACCTGGCCCCGTTGAATCTTTAAATCGTTGGCTGGACTCAAAATACACTTTCGTGCATTCCATTCTGATAAACCCGCAAATTTGAGAGGAATGGTTAGACTCGAAGACGAGTAAACAGCCACCACCATGATCTATGCATGTATGTATGTATGTGTGTATGTATGTATGTATGTATGTATGTATGTATGTATGTATGTATGTATGTATGT